>DF359212.1:14897-34581 GCA_000787875.1 Solanum virginianum | reverse complement strand
TTCTCACTAATCTTTATTGCTCTTCTTAGCAAATTTGAAATCGATCCTTGCATCAAGCGAGTTACAAACTTTAAGAAAACACTATTAGGCTAGGACTTCTCCAAAACAAAGATTAAAAAAGAAATCAAGTCAACCAACTCACGAAAAAGGAAAGAGAATATTTCTTATTATTTAACAAAAGACTTAAAAAAGAAAATTAAATCAACCAACTCATGAAAAAGAGAAAAAAAAAAATCTCTTATTATTTAATCGCATAATTAATAGACGATATTCACGTGATTAGTCGAGTTACCCACCCGCTCGAATTCTTTGTTGTTATTACAAAAAAAATTTAAGGCTTAGTTGATTGACACAAGAAACTGAAGGATCAACGCAACATTGTTACTTCTACTCTTCCAAGTCAAACAAAGAAAAGACAAAAATAAGCAGCATAAATTCCCCCTTTTTTATTCCCCGAAAACCCTACTTCGCCGGCGGCGCCATCTTGTCGGCGACGGAGACAATTACTGGGCGGCAGCGGTGTTGATAAGCAATATGAAAGTCGTCGCTTTAGTCAGTGGCGGCAAAGACAGTTGCTATGCCATGATGAAATGCATTCAATATGGTCACGAGGTTCTCAATTTTCGTCTCTTTGCCTATTATGTGTTTGATGAATTTGTCACTTGTTATTGTGTGCTCTTATTCTGGTAATTTTTCAGATTGTTGCGTTGGCTAATTTGATTCCTGCTGATGATGCCACCGATGAGCTTGATAGCTACATGTATCAAACTGTGAGCTTTTTTCTCTTTTCCTCTTTAAATGCTGGAAAAATATCTATTTGTTGCATGTTATTCATGAGGTGACGCTTTTCTAAGCAGGAGCAGAGCTAGCTCTTCGGTTATGGGTTCGACTAAAGCCAATAACTTCGGTCCGAGTCCTTTATTTAATAATTCATTGAAAATTATACAAATTATTAATCCGGTTTTCGATTTGCTTATTTTACATTCTTCCATTTCAAAAGTATATATATTTCTTTTCTTTTTTTGAGCAACTCTTTAATTTAGTCTTCCATTTCAAAAAGGATGTTTCTTTCCTTTTTTTGAGCAACTCTGTAATTCTAACTTTCTACTTTGCATGTGGAGTTTTGGTATGTTCTACGTATCTTTAGCTTAAGACCACGAGATTCTATAAAGTCTTCTTAGTTCGTACTTATAAATTTCGTGTCAATTGAAAATAAGGCAAACAAATTAAAATGGGGGGAGTAATTTAGAACCTTGTACCTTTAAAGGATTAGAATCCCGAACCCATAAACTAAAAATTCTGGCTCTGTTTTATAAGTCCAACGTATGAATTCTCTATAGGCATAACATTCAGATGATTTGTCATGGGTTTTTTCATTGAAGAGGTTCATTTTATGTGTATGTGAAAATGACACGTAATGCTTAAGGGGAACAACTTATTTGCAAAACTCAAGCTAATTGAAGCTTATCAAAATGAATAATTTGATCTTTTGGTTAGTTATAAGTTGCTTTTGAGTTTGATTTCCTTTCTGTTCTATTTTGCCTCTGGGGGGAGGGGGGCATATAGTTTGCTTGGCGATTATGTTAACAATCAGAAACTTTCTATAATGTATCTACTAGAATATGTCTTGATGTATTTTTTGCTAAACCAGTTGTGACTGTGAGAAAATCAATGTTATGCATGTTGGGCTTATAAGGCGAAGACATCCACATAGAGCAAATGTTGTAGAAGTTCCTGCATTTAGATGGATGTGCGGTCGTACATGATTGATAAGAAATAAATGATCACATCCAATAGAGAGTAAAAGTTGTACTTCTAGAGGATAAAATGAGGGTATGAAAACAAAAAAAAAAAAATGAGAGTATGTCCCTTAAATGGGTTGTTGATTGAGCATGTCCTATATAAACCTCTCGATGCATTGGGGTATTGGTGCAGTGTGGTCATTTGTGATAAGATTGTTAAAGGAATGAATGTAGACCTAAAATCACAGAGAGGTAAGTTGTTTCAGAATACGTAAATCTCAGAACCAATATGGACCTAGCTAAAGGCAAAATGCAGCTGAAGTAAAATATCTCTATAGATGATAATAGTAGTTGAGTTAGTCAGTGTAACACTTACAACATGTCTAGTGCAGTGTTTTGAGAAGCAAGAAGCGGAAAAAAGCGACGACGCTTCACACAAGCGAGAAGCGTGAAGCAAAGCGCACATGTTTTTCAAATAAAGCGCAATTTAGTATAAAAATAAAAAATATTAAATATGCATAGATAAACAATTAAGAACTCAATAGAGGTAACATATTAAGCAAATCTTTCAAGTTTCAACTTAGATTAAAAAGTAAATAGATAATCATTTTACCTTATCAAAAAAATAAATAGATAGTCAAATGGCATATAGCAAATAACACTAGTACATAACCAAAAGACAAAGTGAGTAAAATCCTATTCTTCAACAAGGTCGTCAAACTCCTGAAGTGTCATAACCACGTTCTACTTGGTCCTCATCTTCTTCATCATCAGAGGGCTCATCAACAAGGGTTCTACTTCTACTTGAACTTGAAAACAGAGCAGCAAAAAATAGAGCAACAATGTTTCTAAAAAATTAAAATAAAATAGAGCACTAGAAAATATAAACAGAACTTCTGTTACAGAAGTGCAGACTGCAGAGAAACTGAAAAGAACTGATAAAGGAAAAACCCTAGCAGAAGAAGATGCATAGAAATAGAAAAAGAACTGAGAAGAAGAAGAAGAGAAGAGGAGGAGAAGAAGAACTTACCTGGAGCGCTTTTTCCCATGCTTCTCGCTTCAACCAGTTTAAGCGCCAGACCTGCATTGAAGCGAGCGCTTTTAATAACACTGGTCTAGTGTTTTTCAGGATTCCTTTTATTTGGTTAGACTTTGTATATTTCAGTTGCAGTAAGTATGAGACTGACTTAGTGAATCCAACATTTGTTTAAAAGACAAATTAACTAGTATTGGAATGATAGAACCTGAATGCCGAGAATTCATATAGCCACACGCGAACTAATTTCAGATTGAGTTATAGTTTATTGGTCCACTTTCTAGCATCTTGATGTCTCCTATCTATTAAATTTCTTTCCTTATTTACAGGAATTCTGATCACAAATTTTATTAATAATAAAGATAAATGATATTCTCCTCTTCTTAATACCATGTTTTCATTTAGAATGTTCGCCAACTGTGTCTGCAGGTTGGGCACCAGATAGTTGTTAGCTATGCTAAATGCATGGGACTCCCATTATTCCGGAGGCGAATTCAAGGATCCACAAGGCAAGTCTTTTTGCAGGATTTCGTTTGTGCAGTCAATTGCCTAAGTTTGAAAATTTTATTATTGGGTTTACATTAAAGAACTGCATAGGTGAAGTTTATTTCTTGTTGAAGGATAGATATGTGAAAGTAGTCTTAATTTTGGTTTGCCTTTTTTTAATATAATAAAGTTGATAAAATGGGCAAATGATGTTTCCCTAATACTTTTACCTGACTAATCTTTGCAAGATGTTATGTTAATGTAATTGTTAACTTGCTTATGACAAAGATTTAGAAGTACCTAACCCTTCGGAGTGGCCTAGTGATTTAGGCTTGGGACTTCCATATTGGAGGTCTCAAGTTTGAAACCCCTTGCTTTGGAGGTCTCAAGTTTGAAACCCCTTGCTAGCGAAAGCAAGGGGTTTGCCTTTTGGGTTGAGCTCGTCGCACCGGGTTTGCCTAGTGTGGGTTACCTCTCCTGTGTGGTTTGTGAGGTATTGCATAGGAGCGGGGGTTTATCCTGTGCGCGCCCAAAGGGTAGCGGTTGCGGGTTCCCCTTTGTTATAAAAAAAGGATTTAGAAGTAGCTTCAGACGTGCAACACAATGTTTTATTTATAACTTTTCTAGTTGGATTTCGCAGGCATCATGACCTAAGCTATAGTATGACTCCTGGTGATGAAGTTGAAGATATGTTTATATTGTTGAATGAAGTAAAAAGACAGATACCCTCTGTTACAGCAGTATCTTCTGGTGCAATTGCATCTGACTACCAGAGATTACGAGTGGAAAGTGTATGTTCAAGGTTAGGGCTTGTTTCATTGGCGTACCTATGGAAGCAAGATCAATCATTTCTTCTTCAGGAAATGGTAAATTTGTGTTAGAAATAGAGAAAATAGTAATTGCTTTTACAACTTCAATCTGAAGTCTTCTTTTTGTTTTTTTTGGTCCCTCCACTCCCATGGCAGATAAGAAATGGAATTGTCGCAATAGCAGTGAAGGTAGGAATCTCTGAGGTCTTTTTATTTGAGATATTGCATGTAAATATTATACTTGTGGGATTCATGATTTTTATTTTGGTCGCTCTAAATGAAATCAGTAGATGCCTTGCTATTTGGAAGAAAGCACTTAAAGTTAGGTTGACAACGCCACCAAAATGCCATTTACATAGGATGTAAAGTGATGATTTTCCCTTTTAAGTTGCTATACTTCTGAATCATTTTAGGTTGCTGCTATTGGACTGAACCCCTCAAAACACTTGGGCAAAGAGATAGTATATCTGGAGCCCCATCTCCACAAGCTAAAAGAGTATGATATGGTTAGAAAAATTTTGGCTTTGTTTTACTTCTCTTTTTCGCATTTTAATTTCTATTTTTTGCAGGTTATATGGAATAAATGTCTGTGGTGAAGGTGGAGAATATGAAACGTTAACCCTTGATTGCCCTCTATTTAAGGCAAGTATTCCTTCTCTCTCTATCCTTTTGGATGGTTCTGTGCAGATATGGTCTCAAAAAGGAAGTTAGCTTTACTACTACTTCCATGATAAATTATTACCAAATACCTTTGGAGAATATTTATCCATCTGATCCATGATTTTTGTTTGTGTTGCATTTTCAAAAATGCATTCGTGTGATGGTACATCTTTATGCATTTTTTATTTGGATTCATTATTTTGTAATTTTTTCGGTGGGAAAAATTAGAGTGTAGTCCTCTAAATGGATTTAATAAAAAGCTGCTTGTGAATTCAAAAGTCAATTGAAGCAAAAAGATGTGAAACAGAGAATGAAATTCCATGCTTTAGAATTACATACCTCTTCTTTCGTTATCATGTTTTTCAACTCTTTCAGATGTGAGACAGAATTGAAAAAAGCTAAATTTGACATTCAAAGTCAACTGATGCAAAAATGATGTGACAATGAGTACGAATTTAGTGTTTAGAAGTTACATCCCTCTTCTTTTTCTATCACTCACCTAATCTTTTAACTCTCTCAGAATGCTCGGATTGTGCTGGATGAATTTCAAATCGTCTTGCATTCTTCAGATTCCATAGCCCCTGTTGGCATCCTCCACCCTCTGGCATTCCATCTGGAAAGTAAGGTAGAGTCAATATCTTCAAATGGCATTGATGAACGCAGCAATGTCTGTCAGAGCAACGTGGATACAGTATTTGAAGTGCAAGGAGATGCCCAACAACAAGAAGGTGAAGCTGCTAGTGAATATGCTGCTATAAGCTCTGAGCAGTCAGGTGTTGCTAAACAGGAGCTCAAAGTTTCTAAAACAATGAAGGATAATGTTTTTTCTATTTCTTGCTGGCTCCAAGACTCTTCTAAAAATTCATCAGGTAAAACATTGGAGTTACTGTAGAAGTTTAATGTTGTAAGTGGAATCATTTTGGATATTCTGCTGTATGTTAACTTTCTCTATGATCTAGTTCCTCTTCGTGCTTTTGGATACTTCTGGTTTCGATGGATTTAGCCTTGTTATTGCCAGATCTGCAGGAGGATCTGGAGGTTGTTCTGATGAGAATTGAAGCTCTGCTTGTGGAAAATGATTCCTCTTGGGAAAATGTACTGTATATCCATCTTTATATTGCTGATATGGATGAGTTTGCTGTGGCAAATGAAACCTATGTCAGATTTATTACTCAAGAGAAGTGTCGTTATGGTGTACCATCACGGTCCACCATTGAGCTCCCTCTATTGCTAGTTGGTTTAGGGAGGGCATATATTGAAGTTTTAGTGGCAAATGATTCTACTAAAAAGGTCTTGCATGTTCAAAGTATTTCTTGCTGGGCTCCTAGCTGTATTGGTCCATACAGTCAGGTACTTATCTTCTTAAATAGTAAATCATTCATATTATTCTGGGACCAGCACGATTATCATTTTTAATATGTCTAGCTATTTTACTTGAATATGAAGCATATAATTAACTAGATATTTCCAGTTTCTATTACTATCAGGAGAATCATCATGTTGAAAAATTTCTTCTGATTATTTACTGCATCATTATGTTGCAGGCAACTTTGCACAATGACATACTACACATGGCAGGACAGCTGGGGCTTGACCCAGCAACTATGGTGCTCTGTGAAGGAGGTCCTGTTGCAGAACTTGAACAGGCACTGAAAAACAGTGAAGCAGTTGCTAGAAGCTTTAACTGTTCAATATCTACATCAGCCATAGTCTTTGTGATATATTGTTCTGAATCTATGGAAAAATCAGAAAGAATTATTGTCCAAAAGAAAACAGAAACACTTCTTAAGCAAATGAAGCCGACCCATGCTGAGGACACAAAGAAGTCCAAAGTCCTAGATGCAATTTTCTTATATATTCTTGTTCCTGATCTGCCTAAAAGGTAATTTTTTCTGGGGTGCTCCATTGACCACAGTATATTGACACTTTCTAATATTTATGCTTCCAAGAATTGTGATGTTAATAGTTAGCTGTAGACTATTGGGTTACTGCTATCGCCATTTTAATTCCCTTTGTATTTGTGTTTCTTTTTATGCTATGTGTTGTCTGTCTTCAGTCAGTCTGATATGAGAATAAAATGGGCCTATTGTTTATCTGTCTTTCTCATAAATTGAGTGCACTTCCTCTATGTAGAGCTCTGGTTGAAGTAAAGCCTATGTTTTACACGGGAGAGTATTTGTCGGGTCCAAGTGACTTAGCCAAGCAATCACAATCCACAGAACAAGATTATTTGGGGCATGACATTTGCCTTCAGAAATGTGTTGCTTACGGCAAAATATGCACAGCAATTCTTTCAGTTACTGAAGAGCTCGCAGCAAAAATTTGCTCCCTCGATAGTGTTGCATGTCCTGCCATTGTTCTGTCCAAAGGTCTCGTTGAGAAGGAACAAGTCATAATGATTGCAAGATTTTGCATTTCTCATCTCGATAAAGTCCTTTCAGAGAATAATTTCTCTTGGGACGACGTAATGGTTAGTTTCTTTTTCCTGGCCCAACTGTTTTATTTCACGAATTCTCCTGGAGTTATATCCTACTTTTACTTATAAGTCTATGCAAGATCTCCTCAAGTAAATAGCTAAAACTATTACTTTCACTTTTCTTTCAAGATATGACTAGTAAAAATACTTGTCAGGGGAAAAAAAGAAAAGAAAACTAGGAAGGAATCACATTTCTTGACCTTCATATGCAATATGGATAAAATTGTTTGCAGTTATAAACTACATGGTGAAATTGGAGTGGCTGTGGAGGAATATATCTTTTTTTCTTTCAGGGGTAGGAGGTTGAAGAGCAATATCCGGGAATGAACTTCAATAGCAAGTCTCTCTTTGTATCAGACATGTTATTGAAAATATGGGGAAGTTCTCTGTAGATGCCTACATTGATTTTTTTCGAAAAAGATTCTGCCTTCAGCATGTTTTAGCTATTTATATGAACAATTGGTTGTTTAAGCTGAAGGTGCTGAAAGGATAAGAGTGGTATAAAGAAGTAAACGGCGAAAAAAGAAATATCTTGTCCTTTCAGTCCCCTTTGGAATAAACTGTTTTGAAAGGCTCGGTTACTTCTCAGTAATGGTAGGGAGAGAATGGAAAAAGTTTGGAGTCACTAAAGCTGGAGCTTTTCTCTTATAGGGTGCAGTTTAAAAGACCCCTTTTCTTGCTTTGCTGTTCTTTGTCCCAGATGAAGTATTCTAGTCCACTAAACACTTCCTCTCCTTTTTGCAGAATTTCAGGCTCTACTTTGCGAGTAACCTTAATATCTCTCATGGAACATTATCTCAGATCTTCTCTGATGTGTTTAATGAACTAGTTCAGATGAGTCGGAGAAATAAAGTAGACGCTGAGCCTATTTTAAATATAGTTCCTGTCTTGGGTTCTGGGAGGTCTTTATCGACCTTGGATGATATATTCACATGTGAACTCATTGCCAGCAGATGTTAGTTCTCATTTAACACTTAGGAATGATATATTATATGTGTTCAATTCGGAAAGACATTTGAACTTGTCGAAATTCTTATTTATGTTACCGCCATCCCCAAATTGTTGCAATTTATACGTAGCTTCACATGAAATGAATATATGAGTGTTTCCACTTGAATTGAGGAGATGGTGACTCTTCGACTGTGTTCTTTGATTGAAAGATTTCATGCATGGAAGAAATGTTCCTATTTGCTTTCAGTTCTAGTGCTTAAGTTTGCAAGTCATTTGGTTTTATGGTGCTGAGTGGAAAAAACTTACCCTTTAAACTTCAATCTCAACTCATTATATAAAGGAAAAATTACACGTTAATTAATTAACATAGCTTTAGTTTGCGGCAAATATCTAATTGTAATTATAGTTTGAATTTTGTATAATTCACTCTATTTATACAAAAGTTGTGTGTGAATTAAATTATATAGCGAAATGGACAAACACAGTCAATTGTTTTCTCAATGATAATTTTGTCAATTGATTTCGATTCTTGAATAACTCACATCATTTTTGCTTCTATTGGAATAGAAGATTTCCCTTTTTTGTGGAAAAGATCATATCAATAATTCGAATTTTAAGTATAGATAGTTTCTTAATAGATATTTTTGAATTAAATTATAGATGACAAAATATTTTTTTAAAACTAAACTCTCGATTGAGGATATTTTTATTCATTTAAGGTACTTTTTACTTTTTTTTCCGTGAAAAAATAAAAAATAAAAAATAAAAAATAAAAACGATTTGGGAAATTTATTCTCTTTATATTTTCTTCCATCACAAAGCTTCATCAGTCGACTCTGCTTCTTCTCCTGGCGATTGTCTCATCGGCGAAAAATCTGAGGTAAGTTTTCCGGTCTCCCTTCTCGCCGGATTGTCTCCTCTATCTATTTCCTAAAACTGTGTCCATATTCAAATACCTTTTCTATGGGTGGAGTACGAATTCTGAATTTGGGGTTGCAGCTAGGGCATACCGAAGCTCCAACTCTTGTTTTGCATATGAGCTTTTTTTTTGAGTGATTTACAAGAATGGAGAGGTTGCTGGTGTGAACTTTGGACCAGCCCTTGGTACATCGGCAAGCCTTCAAGGTCAAAACTTTTTGAACTTGAAGCAGGGTTAAAGGTTAAAGACCACCATTTTCAAGATAATTGGGTGTAATTTGCTGTTTTTTGAGTTCAGCGGGTTCATTTACATTGTTAATTGCTTTTGATGTCATAAAATGGCTCAAAAAAAGAAAAAAAAACTGTGATGATGTACTAATTTGCCGCTAAAAAATGGGGTGGAAGTCGTAACTTTACAAAGTGTTTTTACTGTTTCATTCTAATAATCGAATTGGTGGATTTGAAATTGGTCGACTTAAATTAGCACCTTTATTCGTTTGCTTACTGATATGGACTCTTGGTACCTGTCATGATGAACAATTCGGCCTCTAAATATGGGGTGAAAGTCATAACATATAAAGTATTTTTACTGTGTCATTCTAATAATCGAATTGGTGGAGTTGAAATTGGTTGACTTGAAGTAGCACCTTTATTCCTTTGCTTGTTGATATGGGTTCTTGGTTTTTTTTTCCTCTTGTCCCAGTTACTTTTCTTGTGGTGTTTTGTGTTCTATTTCTTCGTGAAGTGGAAGCTTTAATTTGGTCTTAAATTAGTTAGATAGTAATAAGAAGCTGAAGAACGTGAAAAGATTGCTCTTTTCCTGTGTTATTAGCAAGGGAAATGTGTGATATAGTTTGTGAGGGATGTGTGTTATAATACTTGTCACTGCTTCCTTTTCTGAAAATAGAAAATAAATAATTTTGTCTCTGCTTTTCATTCCCTGGCTCTCTCCCTCAATGGTTTTATGTCTGAAATTTAAGGGTGTCCAACGTCGTCTTGTTCCTCCAGCTTATAAATTACAAAACAATTAGGGTTGCATTACCACCCCTGCTTGAAGTGGATAATGGATCCTAATTAATTCCGTTTAATGTACTTTTTGGTATTAAGCTGTGTTTGAGTGTGTGTTTGATCTCACCAGGACTCAATTAGGCAGATGGAATTTGGGTATTTTCTTTTTCTTTTTTTAATTTTAGTTTTTCCTTTTCATAGAGTTCTTACTTTATACCTCTAAATATTTTCCGAATTGCTCTCTTGCTTATATGGAGAATAGCTTGTTTGGTTGACAAATGTCTTTCTGCTTTAGCTATTACTCTGATGCTTTAAAGAATATTTACTAGTATATTTTTTTCAATTTCCTGATAACAACTAGTAGTACATCACATCTCCATCTCTATCTCGTTTCTTCCATTCTATATTGGCACTGGTGACGTGTATGACATGATGCTGATGGTTAATGGTTTTTTGTAGGTTGAACCTGGAAAGAAATGGCTGAAGGTGGAGAAGAGGACTTGCCAAGGGATGCAAAGATTGTCAAAACGTTGCTAAAATCAATGGGTGTTGATGACTATGAGCCTCGAGTTGTGCATCAATTTTTGGAACTGTGGTATCGCTATGTTGTTGATGTACTGACGGATGCTCAAGTCTACTCAGAGCATGCAGGGAAGGCTTCCATTGACTCTGATGATATCAAGCTTGCCATTCAGTCGAAAGTTAATTTCAGCTTCTCGCAGCCCCCGCCGCGTGAGGTACCAAGTCTTATTAGATCCTTCATTATTGCTGGTAATGCATTTTTTGTATCTTTCTTAGAGACCTTTTAGGTGCGTAGTGAAGTTGATAACCTTTAGCCCTCTCTTGTCTAGGAAGGGTAAGTAAAATGGAGACTCTCTGAATCAAAGAATTATATGATGTAACTAAATTTTTGGCTTGAAGTCAAATGTTGTTTCCTTTTAACGTGTTTCAGAACTTCGGTTGACACTTGGCATAATTATAGATTTTTAATTATTGTCGAAAACAATGAAAAGTTATCAAACCAATAGGTCATAGTTTGGTGCTATCATATATGGTTTATTACCATAGCTTTGAAAAGTGGTGTAGAAAATCATTTAGGTATTGGTGGCTGAATGTTGGGGTAGTGTTGTAGAAATTTTTAAGCAGAACAGAAGATGCTGAAGGTTGATGTTCTACAGGAAAACTTTTATGGTGTGAATGGGTCCTGGGAATTGAAATTCTTAACAGGTTTTGCGTTCTGGGTCAAGTTTCTGATGCTAGCTGACTTAACTGTTTTAACCATGTATTACAAGGAGAGTGGTTAAAAATACAACAAAAAAAGTAGAATAAACACATTTAATCTGCATACACTCCCAAATAAGCAAAGACAACTTGACCAAATCAAACTGATTTTTCTTGTAATTAAAAAAAATAAAGTTAAGACCATAGACCAAAACATTGCCAAAATCACCTTACATATTTTAGGTGTTCTTTTCTTTTGAAATGATCTGTTCTTGGCTTCTCACTTGAGTAGGAATTTGTTGGTTCCTTCATTGCAGTTTAGAGAAAACAGTTGGTTACACTTTTCCTACATAAAACCTTCTAGCTGCGAGTCATATTTTAAGTTTTCTTGTTCATTCTTAGCGACTCCCCATTCATTAGACGAAGAAGATTTCACAACTGCTGCCGAATTTATTCCAATTCCATACCGATTTGATCCGAGCCCTCTTATTGAGAAGAAACTGACCAGCAAAAAGCATTAATACTGCAAAGACCAATGCCCCAAATGTTATACAATAAAATTGTAATTCACTAGTAAATCCAGATGATCTATTTCACAAGCACCTAGCATTACTATGCACGATTTCTCTTGCCAACATGCTCTATTGTTAAATCTTTTGTTATGATGGGAATGACTTCTTACTTCAAGGAAGATCACCAAATATTCCTTTCTCTTCTGATGGATGGGCCTTCTCAAGTTCATTTGCATATTATTAGTAAGCTTGAATACGTGAACTAGATGATTTGATCCGATCTGCTCCCAACCGTTTCTGCTAATTCTTGTTGAACTTACAGAGGATAAACACCGGATGGTCCAGCTTGCAATAATAGAGTTCCTCCTGTATTGGCGAGTCAGTTGGGTTTTGGCTTTTGCAATGACAGACTTGATGCTCCTCTATGCTATATCAGTTCTACCTAGTTGGATTAACACACTTTACACTGAAGGATTTCATTCTTATGTCTTGGCTATTTGCTCACTATGCATGTCTATTTAAGTATACAACAACAACAACATACCTAGTGGGATCCCACAAGTGGGTCTGGGGAGGGTAAAATGTACGCAGATCTTACCATTACCTCATAGAGATAGAGAGGCTGTTTCCGAAAAACCCTCATCTAACAAATCAAGCTCCATGAGCAGAAGATACTAGATATGGAAAAAAGGGGAAAAAAAGAAAAACGACTAATAATGAAAGCAAATGATAGTTTATTTAAGTATCAACAACAACATACCCAGTGGAATCCCACAAGTGGGGTCTGGGGAGGGTAGAATGTATGCAGACCTTACCACTACCTCATAGAAGTAGAGAGATCGTTTCCTAGGAACCCTTGTCTCAAAAACCAACTTGCATATTTAAGTATCCACTTGCATATTTCTTTCATAATGAGTCTGGAGGAGAGAAAGGGCACCTACAAGGCTTTCAAAAATTGGTCGTAAGGATACTGCTCACCAGTGCTCTTAGTGAGTGGATTCGACTGGTCTAACAACAATCTACTTCCTCCAGATATGTTTCCCTTGCTTTACTTAGTATTCCCTGGAAAATCGAAGGTTCTTCCAGATATCATGTTCAACAACTTAGTTGTACAATTGGATGACTCTGCACAAGCTATTCTTTATCTAACGAACTACATTATGATCCTCAGTGAGGTTGTGTCTCTTCTTGGATTGTTAAATGCGGCACAGTCTATCTCAGGTATTAACAGGTTCATTTATAACTTGTGCTTTGCTGGGGTGTTCTTCGAGTGATATAGTATAAGTGGCCAGGTTAATTTTTGTGCATCACTAACTATGTTTAGTCACGTTGCTCATTATGCTATACATGTGAACAAAGGGGCCTCTTAGAATACTCAAACTGTTTTGAAATTGCCGAGACACTGGATAGACAAAGAATTATATCATTATCACAATTTGTGGGGAGGTAGTATTAGAGTTATTGGGATTATTCATTCCCTCTTATTCTCAATGATGAAATTAGTAGAAGAAGATATGCCTACATATACATCTGTTGCTTTTGAGAAATGAGAAGAACGAAGGAATGCGTTCACTGCGATGCTAGAAGAAATGACCAATACTGGTGCAAGTTTTGATATTGCCAGAATGATTCAGGCATACGTCATATCAACATGGGCATTTAGCAGAAGTCCAATAGAATTAAAACAATGAACTATATTACTAAAGGTTCAGTACTGCATTATGTTTCAATGGCGGCAGATTGTGCTTTGAGACTTCCCTGGCATGAATTCAATTCTGGTGATATATTCACCATGCACAATGAAGCTGAGAAAATTTCTGAGTACGAATTCCCTGTCTCGAACTTTGAGGACAAGGTTCTTATTGAGGGCAGGGAGGTAATATTATGAGCTCTACTCAAGGGTTGGGCCTGGAGGAGCATGAAGATCAACTTGGGCCTGCACATAAATTAAGATGCAGTAATAGGGCTAACAACGCAGTAAAAGAATAGCAAATTATGATTAGTGGGAGTCTGGTTGACTACACATGACTTGAGCTATGAAAGGAAGCAACCACAGATGGCAGGCATGGGCATGGAAGAATCTTCATTTTCTTAGCTGAAGTTTTAGAAAACTGTGTGGAGCCTCCCTTTTCTGTTTTATCTTTTAATGCAGTACTAGAAATCGTTTATATCATCTTCAGTATATATGGATCCATTGCAAAGAGCTAGCTTCATCTAACTACATATGACACCTTCTGCCTCATTGTAGATACCTCTTGGTAGTTCATGGAGCTCAACTGACCATCTAGCTCCAATTAAATCCACTTACTCCCCATTGTATGTATGGCGTTTTTTCTCTTTTGGATATGGAAGACCGACACCCCCACCCACTGTCCACCCCGCAAAAAATGAAAACCATTGCCTCAGATTATTTCCTTTCCAACTGTTTTTCGTGTCTCTTAACTCTTGATCTTTTGGTTGGAAAGGAAGTGCTGTGTCTACTGGAGCAATTTCACTTGTCTTCCCTGCTCAAATTTTTACTCTTCTGCATTTCAGAAATTCTAATATTCTCGTGTTTATCAGGTCCTACTGGAGTTGGCTAGGATTCTGCATTTCAGAAATTCTAATATTCTCGTGTTTATCAGGTCCTACTGGAGTTGGCTAGGATTCTGCATTTCAGAAATTCTAATATTCTCGTGTTTATCAGGTCCTACTGGAGTTGGCTAGGAACAGAAACAAGATTCCATTGCCGAAATCAATTGCTGAGTCTGGAGTACCACTCCCTCCTGAACAAGATACATTGATCAACCCTAACTATCAGCTAGCTATTACAAAGAAGCAAACTAACCAACCAGAAGAAACAGAGGAGGACGAAGAAAGCGCTGATCCCAACCCAGCTCCAAGCAAAAATCCAAGTCTTTCTCATGAAAAGACAGACGTACCTCAAGGTACTCCTCAACGAGTATCCTTTCCACTTGGTGCTAAACATCCAAGATGATGTCTTATGTTCGATCAGCTTTAGTCACTAGAACCTTTGTAATCAGCTGCCTATGTATTTAATCAAGGACATTGTATAATTGTTGTTTAAACATGTAGTATGAAATTGTAAGATCCTTCTGTAACAGTGAGTATTAGTTTAAATGCTCCTCCTTGTATTTTATAGACACAATTAACAAAGAGTTGAGCTGTGAAATGAAGAATTACCTTGACATTATCAATAGTTTTCCAACATATTTATCTGATAATGGTCATTCTGTGGATATGCTTTTATTGACTGCTAAGACTATTAGAGAACTTATACCTATAAAGAACACATTGACTGATGTTGTTTCTTGTTGATCATCTATTAATCTTGTCGTGACACTACACAACATGCAGAAAACACGGGCTAAATCTGCTTCAGATGCTCGTGGATTCTCTGGTAAGATGATCTCAAAATATGGTACGTACCTATGTTGATGGGAGGTATCAAGAACGGAGCCAGGTATCATAAGGGGTTCATCCAAACCCCTTCATCAAAGAGTTATTACTAATATATCTGGGGTCAAAGTTACAACAGTACTTTTTATCTATATATATTTGTTTGGCTTTGCCACTGCAGATATTAAAGAGGAGATTCCATTTTCAAGTCAAGCTAGTGTAACTACTTCATCACCAACCAAAAGGTCAACAAAAGAATGGCAGAGTTCATAGACTCAAAGCTCCAAATATTCATGTTCCCATGGCTTGCTTTAGGCCATATGATTCCATTTCTCAACCTCTCCAATGAACTTGCTAAAAAGGGTCACAAAATCTCATTCTTGTTACCCAAAAATTCACAAATCAAACTTCAAAATCTCAATCTTTACCCTAATCTCATCACTTTCCACACTCTCAAAATCCCACATATCCATGGCCTTCCACATGGAGCTGAAACTACAGCTGATGTACCTAGATCTTTGGAAAGTCTACTAGCAACAGCTATGGATGAATCGTATGATGAAATCAAATCTTTTCTTCAAAACCTAAAACCCCATTTCATTTTCTTTGATATTGCTCATTGGGTTCCTGAAATAGCATTAGAAATTGGGGGGATCAAGACTATTTGTTATAAAGTTGTTTGCCCTGCTGCGTCAGCTATTTCATTGATTCGATCACCGGAAAAGAGTGTTTTTATGGCATCAACTGCAGCTGAAAAAGTTAGGCCACCACCAGGTTATCCTTCTCTTCCTTTTCAGATAATTTTCAAAAATAGCTATAGTTTGAGGCATAATTAACAAAACATCGCGATAATTTGGATAATTACAGGGTTTCTGAAAACTCGCTTTGTATCATTGATACAACAATAGATACAAAGTGAATTGTTGTGGTGTTGCACAAACAGGAAACCTAGTTGTTTAATTTCTATTTCATGAATATAGCAAGTGACTGACAATTTACGAACAAGATGGAAGGAACCTTTGGTGACTGCATAGCAACACAATTTAAAAGGCCAGTCCTTTACACAGGACCTGTTCTTCCTGAGCCTGAAAAGGGGCCTTTATAAGAACATCAATAATTGAGTTGGCTCGAGAAAGTCGAGCCAGGATCAGTAGTGTTCTGTACATTTGGGAGCCAATTGAAACTTGAAGAGAAGCAGTTTCAAGAACTTGTCTTGGGCCTTGAACTCAATAACCTACCCTTTCGTGTAGCTTTTAAACCACATGAATCCCTTGACAAAAGAAAATTTGTGTATATGGTAACGACTTAACGCGGTTTCAAAAGTTGTTTTAAGTCACAAGTTTGAATATCAGCTATTTTTTTGAACCCTATATATGAAAACCTGACTCCGCAACTGCTTCCAGCTTGATCGGAACGAACAAAGGGGTAACTGTCAAACTTGTAACTTTAGTACCAATATTATTCAGTGCCATGCTTTGCTAGTAAGTTTGCAACTTTATTATGCTCTCTAAAAATATGCTCCATTGGTGGATCTCCAGGTTACCCTTCTACTACTGTGGTGTTGCACGAACACGAAGCTAAGTTGTTATCATTTCTGTTTTACGAATATGGCAAGGGAGTGACAATATACGAAAGATTGAAGAAGGGAGTGACACTATGTGATGCAATAGCTTTGAAAACATGTCGGGAGATTGAAGGAAAATTTGGTGATTACATAGCAACACAATTTGGAAAACCAGTCCTTTACACTGGACCTGTTCTTCCTGATCCTGAAAAGGGACCTTTAGAAGAACATCGATTATCAAATTGGCTCGAGAAATTCAAGCCAGGATCAGTAGTGTTCTGTGCATTTGGAACCCAAATGACTCTTGAGAAAGAACAGTTTCAAGAACTTCTTTTAGGCCTTGAACTAACTGGCTTACCCTTTCTGTTAGTTGTTAAGCCACCTGAAGGAACAAATTCAGTAGAAGCCTTGCCTGAGGGATTCAAAGAACTGGTTCAAGAAAAAGGACTGATTCTTGATTGTTGGGTGCCACAATTGAAGGTTTTAAGCCACAAATCAGTTGGCTGTTTTGTGTGTCACTGTGGATATGGATCAATGTGGGAGTCTTTAGCACTGTGTGATTGTCAACTAGTACTTCTGCCAAGTGCTAATGATCAAACTTTAAATGCTAGACTGATGGAACAAGAACTTAAGGTTGGTGTTGAAGTGGAGAAGGATGAAAATGGTTGGTTTTCAAAGGAAAGTTTGTGCAAGGCTGTGAAATGTGTCATGGATAAAGATAGCCGAGTTGGTTGTTTAGTGAAAGAGAATCATAGAAAATGGAAGGAAGTTCTATCAAGTCCTGGTTTCATGAGTAACTATATTGATAATTTCATTCAAAACTTACATGGACTTTTAGTTGAATAGATCTATAGTTAACGGGATCGGATCGTCTATTTGTGTTAAGAAATTTACTTAATATAGCCTCTATATTCACCGAGACTCCTACTAGATGTTTGAACAAGCGATTTCATCTCATGATTTAAAATCAGGAGATGGAACTCCACATTCTCCAAAAAGCTTCATTTGATAATTTCATATCGTGATTTCACTTTCAAATACAAAAATTGATCCACAAGTTTATATTTTGAAAAGAATACACCACTTATGTCTACGTATTTTTTTGTGAGAATATCAAAGGAGTGATGAAATATTCATGGAGTATGAATATGATGATATAGTTACTAATAATATTGACTAACAAACGACTTAATAAATATAGTACACATTATAACTCATGTTAATGTTACTTTTTGCTTATTGGACAAAAGTTTGATCAATAAATGTTATATTTTCTTTGCAAAAGCTTTGTTATGGTGTATTATATCTTTGTTATGAACTTTTGCTTATTTGTTAAGATTATATAAAGAAGTAGGGCAATTTTGATAGTTTTTATAACTTATTATGTTTATGATAAAAAAATATAACTTAAAAATTCAAATTGCATGTTCTCTTCTTACACTTCACACCTCGAACTCCACCCTTCTCATAGACTTATAGAAACAAATGCATTTAAACATCTTCTCAGGTCGAAATAGTTGGAGGGGAAGAAAAATATTAACAAACTGAAAGATTATTGGTATATTCCACCAATTATAAATCTTAGAATATACTATTTTCACCAACCCTTGAAAAGAAAAAAGAATAATTACCTTAAATGGAAATGCTTAACACCTTGTTTGGATAGTTGTATTGTTAGTCTAAGTATAATATTTATTTTGAATATCTTTTAAATCTGCCGTTAGGTAACAAAAAGATTCATTTTTGTGTAACGATCGATTTGATGTGATTCGTCGTTACCTTGATTTTTTTGTTTTGTCTTTACTGACGTTTTAATAATCTTATTTTATCATTTACCTTATCTATTCAGAATAACTGTACCTCATATTGTACAATTTTTCATAAGTTTATCATCCAAATTATGATACAATCGATCCTAATACTGTATTCATTAAAATAAAAAAGTACGATACGATATAACACAGTACGGTATGAAATAATATAATAACCATCCAAACAAAGTGCAAGTACTCTGCCTAATCCAAAACGACGCCGTAGCGTGTTACTACTTCTATCTATCGGGAATAACGACGCAAATCTTCCTTCTGTAGTTTTCCTTCTCCGATCTAGCTCCATTTCTTCCATTAATGGATATGGAAACAGTCCCCAACGGCAGTTCGCCGTCATCCACCACCAGCAACTCCGCCGTCACTCCGACTACCACCTCCGCTGCCGCCGCCGCTGTTGCTGCGGCTGCTGCTGCTATCTCGCCTAACGCACCTTCGTCAAAACTGAACCAGCTGAAGGAATCGCTCAAATTGGAACACCAGTTCCTACGCGTTCCGTTTGAGCACTACAAAAAGGCGATCCGCGCCAATCATCGTATTGTTGAGAAGGAAGTCTCCGCTGTTATCAATGGCGTTTCAGATGCTGCTGACTCTGATTTGTCCCGTGATGATGCTGTACAGCATCTCCATTCACTTGTGTCCAGATTGCAAGGTCTCAAAAGGAAGGTACTTAGAGTAGCTCAATTACGATACTCTGTTCGTTTACTGTTTAATTTTGGATTAAGGAAGTTAAACTTCTATCAAATACACACATATAGTAATATATATAATTAGGTATGTTATTTTGTTTCGTTACTATGTAAGATCGGTTATAGGTAGCGAAATTTTCCTTCTCGTTGTGTATATATCGTATTCAATTAAGCATAAGATTGGATGAAGCAAGCAAAATTTCTGCCCAAAGACGTGTGTCTATAACTGTGTATCATACTTTGACCGTATTTCTCTCTCTATTTTTTTTTGTGTGTGTGTTTGTAAGAGAGAGAGAGCATGAAGTGATTAATCGGTTGTATAAGTTGATTACATTCTAATAAGTAGCTTTGAAATTCTTCCGATATGATTTTTGATCAGATATGATT
>DF359212.1:0-10944 GCA_000787875.1 Solanum virginianum | reverse complement strand
GATCATTGCATCAGATGTGAAACATGGCATGTGATGCTTACTCACTAGGAGAATTAAGTGTTCATATTCTTGGATATTTTGAAGTCAGTCAGAGGTAATCTTATCCAATATAATGCATCAAATGTGAAACATGGCACGTGAAGCATACATAAGCATGCACACCAGCAGAATGAGTTATCATATTCTTGGATATTGGGAAGTCAGTTAGAGTGACGTAATCTGTGACCAATACACAGGGTATGATGGCTTTGGGACTTAATTCTGACTTGGTAAAGCATACATGAGGACTCTACATCTGCCTGCTTAAATTTAGCAATGTCCACCAGATTGTTATGAGATCCAGAGAGGAAAGAATATGGGTTTGGGGTATATCATTTTTTCAATCAGTAAAGTAGATATTATTGATTTAAAAATAGCATATAAAGGTGTTTTAGGGTATATCACCTTCTTTATGTGTTACCTCGGTACACAGTTTTGAATAAAATTGAGGGATGGACTGCTTGTGTGATGTAAAACTTTCAGTTTGTTGTATTGTTAATGTCTCGGATTCAAAGCAGCGGTCCAAAGGTTAGATCACTTGATCTTCTCTTATCAATAGAGCAGTTTTATGAGCTACTTCATGCTTCAGGAGATCGAAGTTCTAAAAAAGAGTCTGACATTGGATGATGTTCATCAAATGCATTAATTGCTGTGACAATGCAATGCCTTTTGATTTAAAATGTTGACGATTTAAAGTATCACTCTTGAGTAGAATACAAGCAAGAAGTTCAAGATAATTATGCACCAACGGGAAGTTACTTGACAGCTATTAGTTTCTGTTAACAGGTTTTATTTGACGATTTTTGTAGTCATAGCAGAGTTGTAAGGCATAACGACCATTGTAAGGCCAATAGCCATTGCATTTTAGACAAGCAGTGCGAAGCATAATTGCAGCTGGTAATAATTATAGTGGAGGCTAATGGTGATTTGATCAGGATGTACATGGATTTTCTGGAGTTGTTAAGTTGAGAAGAATAGCATATTGTCTGGTCGGGTCTTGTTTCATTTGTTGGTTCCCTGCGTACCTTCTTAGTCTTGTTTCAATAATACTTTACCTTGTAAAGAAAAGGAGAGGATGTACTAGTTTAGATACTTCAGATTCATTTTATTGAGATGCAACTGGATGATTGCTTGGAATTGTGTTTACATTTATCCTGGATATAAAGGTGTATGAGCATTGAGCTTGTAATGTAGAAATCCATCACCTTTTTATTGGATGAAGTTGCTTTAGAGAGCCATGCACTTAGTGGTCTCTTATGTCTGTTCTCAGCATACTTTAAAGTCGACCCCTTTTTTTTTTTCCTTTAAAAAAGGCAGCTAGGAGTAAGGGGATTAAACTCTCAGATGAGACTAAGCAACTATCGGGTATTCCGATGCACCCTTGACCTATTTTGATTAAGACCAAAACCTATCAATAAAGTGGAGCCTAGTTTAATCTGTCAAACAGGTGATGATTGAATGAAAGAAAAACCATTAGTAGGGATATCAATGGAGTCTTTCTCAGTAAAGAGAGTTGCAGGGTTCATAAACTGGAGAAGAGCATCTCAAAGTATGGGGCAAAGGATGTTGCGTTTTGACTTTGTCTCCCGGGATCCACCACAGGTTGGGTTTGAGAGCCGTGTGATGGGTGACTATCCAGCACGGTTCGGAGAGCACGGAAAAGTCAGATGTATCTAAAAAGTTTGCTCTTCCTTTTATAGCAGGCTTCATTCAAGTCTTACATGTCGGAAGGATAAATGATCACGAAACTAATCAAATTAGAAGGATAAATGGTCATGAAAGTAATATTGCTAGTTCACTTGGTCCTGTGAGTCTCTAAGTTAGGCTCTGTTCATGGATAGATGATTGGATGGCTACTGCAGAATGTTGACTTGTCACAACCTACATATCATTGAGCTAAAACCAAGTAAAGTATCTGCGCGTACAACTACTACTTTTGTGCCAATATTTGACATGTTTTGCTATATCAATGATCAGTTTGACCCTTTATGAGACTACAGAATCTAGATTAATTTAATCTATATTTAGATGGTGATGAGGATATTTTTGAACTCCAATTTGGGAGTTGTATCTTTGGATAACAGTGTTCTCTTAGGATTTTGGTGGTAGTGCTGTATTTTCGATCATTGTACTGCAAATTCAAGGTGCTGATTGCTTCTCTTGTTGACAGAGCAAATTTGAATTCCAGCTGAGACTGCAGGAGTTCATAGAGTTGGTAAGAGCTGAAAACATGATGCGGGCTATTACATATGCTCGGAAATATCTTGCACCTTGGGGATCTACCCACATGAAAGAGTTGCAGCGGGTCTTGGCGACACTTGCTTTCAAGAGTAATACAGAATGTACAACTTACAAGGTTAACGTCTTTCATGCTAGTTTTCTGTATATTTGCACTTCTTTGTTGGAATATTATGAGTCTAGAAGACTTAACTACTTTCTTCGATTTGGTCAGACTCTTTCACCATCAGTGCTTCAAGAATTATTACATATAGTCCATATTTTTAGTAACTTACTATTGGATTCAGTATTAATTTGTGCAAAATTACTGGATGCTATACAAGTTTGTTGCATATGCACAAATTAGAGCAATGGACTATCCTACTATCTGTAATAATGCATGCTTGTGGATGCGTGTCTTTTATCATGTATTTGTTCGCATGTGTTTATAAAACACAAAGTATTAGCTAAGGTAGTTCAGTCAAAAAGCATAAAGAAAATGTGTTGTACAAGTTGGTTATCTGATAATTTCTTTATTGTGGTGATCTGAAGTGCTTTAAGTCTAAGTTGCGCGGACTCTTCACTTTTGATGCCGCACCCGTGTTGGATTCTCCAAAAATACACTACTTTTGGAGAATTTGCCATGCACCCGTTTACCTGTTGAAGAGGCCGAGCAACATAGTTTTAAGTGATGGCAATATAATATTTATGCATTGTTTCTGCAACTCTCAGATATCATATATGGAAATTCTTATGTCTGTTTCACTTTCCTTCATTGCTCTTGTGTTCTTTCATGATCTTGTGAGATGTTGTCCACTATATATGAAGTATCACTCTTGAGTAGAATACAAGCAAGAAGTTCAAGATAATTATGCACCAACGGGAAGTTACTTGACAGCTATTAGTTTCTGTTAACAGGTTTTATTTGAATCGAAGCAGTGGGATTACCTGATTGATCAATTCAAACAAGAGTTCTGCAAGTTATATGGCATGACTCTTGAGCCTTTGCTGAATATATACCTGCAAGCAGGACTATCTGCACTGAAAACTCCGTATCCTTCACACATGATTTTTTGCTAGGGAAATATTGCATTCAGATGATTACTATCCAAATTTGTAGTTTACAATTAAGAATCAAGTTAATGTAAATGATCAATTACATATGTGCCAGTATAATCAGGGTCATCTGCTGTATATGTTTTTATATATTGGAATCAGGAAGTGTCAGCTGGTCACAATTTTCAGATTTACGTACTGATATTTTCATACTCCATCTGCCACCCATAGCTAAAGTTTCCTAATATTCATTGAGAAAAGGAAAAGAGAAACAAAGGAAAATATTAAATTTATCTGCTCCATGACTTCTCCTTGACCGAACCTATAGATTCTGTTACGAAGATGATTGCACAAAGGAGGATCCTTTGTCACAGGAGAGCTTCCGTAAATTAGCATCACCACTACCATATTCAAAGCAGCACCACTCGAAGCTCGTTTGCTACATAACCAAAGAACTGATGGATACTGAAAATCCACCCCTTGTATTGCCTAATGGCTATGTCTATAGCACCAAGGTATGCCTTTATTTGCTTCCTTGTTTTTTTTTTTTTTGTTTGATGAAGTAGATTCATTTTAAGGCATCAAGAAGATGCAAGCATTACAATGATAGATCCGTTAAGCTCATAAAAATTTGCTCCCACGTTTGCCCGCTCTTCAGTCATAATGTGATTCGCGTCAATGTGATTCCAGGCACTCGAAGAAATGGCGAAGAAGAATGATGGCAGAATTACATGTCCTAGGACAGGCCTCACCTGCAACTACACAGAGCTGGTTAAGGCTTACATTTCATGAGTTTCTTTTATTCGTTGGACTGTACATCACCATAGAAATGTGGGTAGTGAGTGATCAACTCCCAAGCAAGAAACTTACTCTGGGAACTTCCCAATGCCCATGATTTCATGTTTAGGGGACAATTGTACATATGGGAACCACCAAGTCTGTAATCCTTGCATGCAAACATAAACTTTATATGGGTATGAACTTCCAAAGGAGTTTTCATTTGTACAGCATATCAGTTGCATTCACGAGGGCATAATCTCCATTCAATTTGGCAGCCCAGATGCATACCTGTAATCCTATAGCATGCTTTTACCCCACCCCACCCCCACCCTTTGTGCCTAGCTCAGTTGCAATGAGTAGATCTGACGAGTATTTGCTTGCATATTACATGTTCACTATTGAGCAGTTATGGAGCACTTAAGGGTGTGGCCTAACAATCGAAGAAGTTGGTAAAAAGAGTTCGAACTCTGGTAGATTTCTTTTCATTTGCCTAGTATGTGTATTGACGGGAGGTACTAAATAGTATTTCTTCCGTTCTATTTTATGTGGCAATCTTTGACTTGACACGATGTTTAAGAAAAAAAGGAAGACTTTTAAAATTTGTGATTTAAAATCATTTTTAGATATTTGTGTGGCTGAGAATTATTTCATTAAGGGTAAAAGGAAAATTTTAAAGGTAAATTGTTTCTAGTTAAAGTAATGTGATATTCTTTTTGGGACGAACTAAAAAAGAAAGGGTGGCACATAAAATGGGACAGAGGGAATACTATTCTTTTGATTGCGTCAACGTTTGACTCGGTAGGAAAAAAATAATTATTGAAAATTGTGATATAAAACAAATTTTAAATATTTATGTCACTATAAATTATTTCGTCCAAAATTGGTCTTAAGTGTTTTTTTTCCTTAAAATTATATATAAATGACCTCTTTTTTAGATGGATTAAATGAAAAGGAATGCCACATAAATTAAAAAGTGCATGCGTAAAATGAGTAACAACAATAAACAACTTCAAAATTAAAAGTCTTATAAAACTTTTGTTTTAAAGGATTCTTGAAATTCTATCAATACTATATAAATTGGAACAAATAAAGTAACATATATTATTAAAAAATAACATAAAAAATACTATAAATTATAATAGTTAATATTTAAATAGTTAAGAGACATACATAAAATTTAAATTGACCATCAAAATTTTATCAATATCACATATATTATTTGAAAATGACATAGAAAGCAATTACTAATAAAATTGGAAGACATAATGGGCTCTTGAATTCTATCGATACCACATAATTTAGTACAAGAGATTAACATATATTATTTAAAAATTATTATAACTCACATTAGATAAATTAAAATATCAACATACATGTCAACGCATGTGTTCCAGAACTAGTATAATATATATTACAAATCTATTTTATCTAGTAGTATATACAAAAGGAGAATTATCTTAAATTGGAGTACAAAAAGTAAAAGGCAAGCCACCAAGAAAATTCACCAAGTCAAGTCTTTCTCCACTTTTTGTCTCTTATTTATTTAATTTTTCCTTTTGATTTTTTGGTATTTTTGAGGTTTTTTTCAGGTAAAGTTTTGTTTTTTATTCTTGAGGTTTTCTGGATATGGAGTTTAATGGAAATTGATTAGATTTTGGACTATTTGACTGTTTTTTTTTTTTTTTGTCTTTATATCTTGTTTTTTGATTGATTTGTTTTCTTTATGCAGATAAGAAGAACTCAAAAAAGCTGCCTTAAATTTTATAATCCGAAGCTAATTGAATATACTGGTAATGGTCTGATTTTTCTGTTTATTTTGTAAAAATCTGATGATTTTCTTCCAGTAATTTTATGTCAATTGTTTTGGTAGTTCAAACCTGTTAGTTGTTGATAGTAAATTAGTTTGTTTAATTTGTTTTTATTTGGTAAGGTTGGTTGTTTTGTCTTTCTTTCTTGATTGTTTATGAGGTTCAGTTGCTTTAAACTTGTATTTGACGTATATGTGTCTCTGTTGATTCTTTTATGTTTTTTTTTTTTTTTTGGTTTTGAGTATGAATGTTCTGTTTCTCTTCTTTTATATTGTACTGATATTTTGGCATATTTGGTTGCAGGGTGCTATTAGATAAGTGTGATCTAGTGTTTGAGTTGTGTTCTACTGCTTGATTGATATTGTCTCGAGATTTAGAAAAAAGCTTTAGCTTTGGCTGATTTTGGAATCATGCCAGTTTCGAGGAACGAAGAGGTTGTTATCTGATTTCTTAATTGCTGCTGAAAATTGGTCTTACTGTGTAATACTTGCATTGTTTTTTAATATTACTATATTTCATCATGTATTTGCAGCCTGGAGTTCTTGCGCCGCAGTCTAGTAACTCTTTGTGTGTTCTTCCTATTAAAAAGAGGTTGTCCTCTATGTTTTATTCTCATGCACCTATCCGTCCTGATTGCTCATTTACTAATGAAAATGAATCCAAGACCAAAGATTCTGACTTGGGACAAAGATCTACCTTGAATTCGTGTGATAGTACAGGTAAATGTGATACTCCTGATAACTCTCTTCTAGAGGTAAAAGAAGAAAGACCTTTGAGTGGGAAAGTTGACTCTCAACTGACTATGCTACCATTTTTATCCATATCTCCGGAGACAAGTCCTAATACTATATCGGCGCCTTCAAGAAATGTTGACAATCTTGTGAAGGCAGCATTGACCCAAAAATTAGCTAGCCAGGAAGATACAGGTACAACAGTAGTGAATGCTGTCAAGACTGAAGTTATTGACAAGCAAGGGGAAAGCCACAGTAAACTTGAACTACCTGCCAATTCCGGGAAGGTTGAACTGTCATTAGGTCCAAAGAAACCTTATGTTTCTTCTTTGGTTGATCCAAATGCTGAGGGGAGTGGCCCGATGCGTGGAACTGTAAATCCTTCGTTGCTTTCTCTGTCATTGAATAAGGGGAAGGACATATCCCACAAAGGAAGTTGCAAGAACGGATTGAATAACACTGATGTCGATGATACTGCTTGCACTGATAGATCTAATTGGGATCTGAATTCTCCCATGGATTCATGGGAGGGTTCTGGTGATGTTCCTGTTCACAATGCAAGTCAAAACGATCTGTTACGTAAGACATCTAGTTCACTAGACATAAAGCCGCCTATTAGTTCTGCTTCTGTTAGTGGTTCTAATGGTGATCAGGGGAAGCAAGTTTTTGGAGCTAGTGATCAGGAATTTAATTTTCCCACCTCATCAATACATCCTACCGTACGACACAAGTCTGTGGATGTGCTTCATCTTAGTCTTGGTAGTACTTTACCAGGGTTTGATTCCCCACCGCAGTCATTGGACGGAAACATGAATCCCCCTACTTGTAAAACTGTTAAGTTACCTGTTGTAGAAGCCTTGATACAAGCTAACGCTGGAACTGTGGTTCGTCCTGGTGGAACATTCGAGGCTAATGTTGTAAAAACTGAGGCAACTGATGGCCCTCCGGAATTACTCGAGCAAAAACCAATGAAATGTGAACCACTCCAGGAAGTTAGCCTGGAAATTTCCACAATGTTAGATGTGGTTGCGCACCAATCGGTTGGAAGGGTTTTGCAGCTTCAGGAGAGTTCTTCTTCTTCTACACTGCCAATGCCTTTGACTCCTCAACGGGGATGCACTTCTAGATTGTCTACTTGTTCAGATTTGTCTGTGAGTGGTGGGGACTTGTCTACTCCATATGAGTACTTTGATCATACTAATGAAGCTAATAGGAGTAAAAATGTTCTAGATCAGGCAAATGCTGATATTGCCGGTAAAAATGCAAACTTTGACCTCAAAGAACTAAACGTATCCAGTGATAAGGTGGAGGCATCTGTTTCGACAAGCATGAATGTTGAAGATCACATGGTATACAAAAAGACACAAGACCCACATAATTTGGTTGTAAGTGATGAGGGTTCCCCAAATGATGGGGAAAAGATAAGTATATCAGCTGGTACAGAAGAAGAATGTTATGGTTCTGATTATGAATCTGATGGTCATCATGCTTTTGCGGGACATGTTGATACTGAGTGCGTCAGAGAGGATGAGGAATATGAAGACGGTGAGGTCCGAGAACCAAAGATGCAGTCAATTGCAGAAGACCTACTTGCTGAGGGGATGGATTCAGAAAAAAATAATGAATCTTCAAGTAAAAATGCTCATTTTTCTTCTGGCTTTTCTGAGGTTGGGGAATCTCACTGCTTCACAACTTATGAAAAAGATTACAGTATGCCAGTTCATGCCGAGTCTAATGATGATTTTGTGAGAGGCTGTGATGACAAAGCTGAGAAAATTGATCATAAAGACATTAATCTGCGAAATCCATTTAAAGAGGAAACAACCGGTGATGATGAGGAGAGGCCTATTGGTGCTACTTACCGAGGATCAGTTGATCAAGCAGGAATAACAGATATGAAGGAGGGATGTGAAAAGGATGTCTTATGTGGGGGACCATCTGCTGGGAGCAGAGAAGCTGGCAGGAATGTTGGCGAGGTCAAAAACAAGTATATCCGAAGATCTGATATGTCTCCAACAGCCCTTTCATCTTTGCAAAATGCTGAAGCACTAGTTAATGCCACCTCTAGAAAAGATTTGCCGAATTTTGGAAGCAAGAGCCGGATCATAAAGTTACCTTGTGGATCCGATGTGACATTTTCTAGTAATTTCAGACCTGCAACAGGTAGGTCGCTGTCTTCGAGAAGTGGAAGAGAGAGGTCTTCTGATACAGAGGAGGAGAAATTCCATCTACGAAGGAATAGGTGATTCTTCTTTTTATCGCTGTTTGATTTGTAATTTCTTTTATAATGCTGCTCAACGCTTGACTTTTTCTTACTGCGCTTTTCCCAGAGATGACATCTACGGTTATGGTCCTAAATTTGTGCAAGATAGGTTTCAGGACTGTTCATTTGGTAGCTCAAGAGGGAACTTCATGCACGGAAGAGGGAGGAGCTTGGGCCAGTTTGACAGATTACATAGAGATCGGTCCTCTGGGCGTGATTTTGAAAGCTATGGTGGTGTAGCTGATCATTGCTTTAGACATAAGCGTACAGCTCTTGATGGGGAATCTGAAAATGAACATAATGACTATGATAGTAGACTAGATGGTGCTGCCTTTGCTAGTTATAGGAGGAGGAAGCCATTAGATGATGCATTGCCTTCATTTCGGCATCCGCGCGCACGTCGACTGTCCCCCAGTGGAAGAGGAGATGCTGCCATGATGGGCATTCAAATGCTTCGTAGCGCTCGCCAGAATATTAGCCCAAGCAGATGCACTGGTGAAGATGGCTCTGCCTATGTTGGTCTTCGGCATAGTGGGAAATTTAATAGAGACTTTCCAGCTGATATCAGTGATCCTGTTTATAGTCACCAGCAATCTATGTACAATGGACCTGATGGTCATTTCGTTCAGGGTAATACAAAGATTACCGTGATGCAGAGAAGACGTTTCCCTCGAATGCGGTCTAAATCTCCTGTTAGATCCCGTACTTGGTCCTCTCCTCGGAGGAGAGTGACGGAAGGATTAAATGGTCATCAAGATTCATCTCAGCACAGGTCTCGGGTTATGTTGTACAGGGAAGATAGAATGAGGTCTGCTCCACGAACTTCTTTTCCTGAAGAAGCAATAACTCCTCAAAGGCATGACTCTCCATCTTATACTGCTCGTTTTCTGAATGATATGAGGGATGTGGATGCTGTACAGAAGCACAGGCATCCGAGGTCCCTTTCTAGCAGGAGGAGTCTACCTGCTGAGCTACTTACTAGAACCAATAGGAGAGTCGAGATTTTAGATCATCAGGAGAGGGCTGATGGTGATGGGTACTTTGATAGATCGATACACACTGGTAGATTTCCTGAGCTTCACAGTGTTGAAAGTACTGACGAGAGAAGTATGTATGACAAGAGGCGAGGAGGAGGAGGACCTAGGCGAATGAGAAATGTCAAAGAGCAAGAAGGTGGTAACTTTAGACAGAATGAACAACTTTGGCATGAAGATGAATTCGATGTCTCCAAATTGAAGAAAAGAAGATTTTGATTTGATAGCTCACTGAATTTGTATAATTAGCAGTTGCCATGGGAAGCACTGTTTCTGCATCTTTTTGTTCCTGAGAGAATTCTTGTTCCTTGCAGAGAGAGATGGCTAATAGTAACATGCTCTTGTATTATAGAGGATAGACAATACTTCTGAATGATAGACACTATGGAATATCTCCTTATAGAAAAATAGTTTTTGAAGATGAAAGATAGACACTATGGAAGTATGCATTTATGCGCTCTGTTTACATTTTACCCTCCCTAGACCACACTGGGTATGTTGTTGTTGTTGTGTGTTTCAATCTTGTTGCCGATAGGCTGCCCAAGGTGAATTTTGCGGGTTAAAACATTCATTATGAGATAACAATGACACAATCATTGAGAACTAATCCTGATTTGCATCGGGTAGGTTCACTAAAACGAGTTTAGGGAGGATAATGTGTATGCAGATCGTTTACTCAAGGTAGAAAGGTTTTGTGATTGACTCGGCTCAAGAAAAAGCACTAAATAGTTCAAGGAAAAAAAAAGGAGTCGTCATGGTAAAATGCTAAAAACGTGGACAACATTCTCAAACGAACAGTAACTACAATAAAATAAAACAATAATTGAAGTACAAAAACAATAAATTGAATAAAAGAAACCACAAGAGTATTACTATTAGTGTGACACGATAAGCTCCCCGAGCTACATTCACCCATGGATGGTCAAATGAACACCCTTTGTCGGAATTTTTTTTTCGAGTATATAGGTGTCACGACCCAAAAATTGGCGTGATGGCACTTGCTCGGACCCACCAGA
>DF359213.1:147294-157535 GCA_000787875.1 Solanum virginianum | reverse complement strand
CTACATCGTTTTGACCCCATCTATGTCCCCTATTAGCATATACAACTATAATTCACCTCATTCCTAAAACACTCTAAGTCTCAAAACTCTCTCAAGCTCTTCAAGGCTTCCAAGAAAAGTGTGCAATCTAGTGTTTCTAATCTTCCATCTCCAAATCAGGTTTCCTCCATCATAATCATACCAAGGTATGTGGGTTTGATTGTGGGAACCTTTTTTCACACAAGTCTAACCAATCTTCTTCTCAAACTATATTAGATTTATGGATTATTCTAAGGGCATTTATAAACTCTTGCTTATGGTGATATTATTATGCATTATATACATGATTTCTATTTGGGTACTTCAAGCAATAATTTTATTATGGTAAATATTGTTAGGGTTTGATATTGTGATGGATTTTATGATATTAAAGTCATGTGCTCTATGATGGTATGAAAAGCTATAGAACTTGTGAATTTTTTTGTGGATTTCATGACACCCAAAACAAGGGTTTAACTACAATGATGGTGGGTTGATTTGAACAACTTTAAATGAATTGATTTTACTCCTCTCTTGTCTCATATTCTTGAAGTGCATGATTTTAAGTATATGTGCATATACCCACCATGTTTGACTAAATCTACATGACAAGGGTTCTTATATTGATGAAAGATTATTGCATGAATTTCAAAACTAGAATGTTATGATAAGTTATGAACTCCTAAGCATATATTGAACTCATAAAAAGTTCCGATGATTTGTAAGTAAAACTTTGAGCCCTTATGATATATATTCTACCCTCTTGTGAGAAAATCATGCCTACATGAAGTGGTCACGCATGATAACTATTCTATCCTCATATACTATCTAAAGCTCACTAGAAGGGTAGTATGTTACAATCTCTACCCTCATGTGTAATGCAATGCCTACTAGAAGGGGTCAAGTCTATTCTATGTTTTGACCCTCTAGTACAAGGTGTATGCCTTGTATAGGGGTTATGTATTTGAATGAGCTACGCATGGCATGTTATCATGTTTTTACAAGTTATGCAAGTTGTGATTAAGCTTATGATTATTTCAAGTATTCTATGGGACTAGACCTAGTACCGAAAGAGACTTAAAGTGGGTGCTCGACCCAAGAGGTTCTTATATAAAGTCTTGGTCTGTTAACTATGTGTCGCTATAGGTTTACATTATTTTCCTAAATGGGCTTATATAGTGGATACAACTAGGTCATGTTACCCACTATGTGGGGTTATGCTTAGTTTACCTTTACTAGTAGACCACTCCTTTATTTAGTGGGGAGTGATCATCGAGATTCCAAATAGTAGCTCTGAAATACCCTACATGTGCTTCAGAATACCCCATAATCATAATTTCCATATATCTCAAAAATTTGTGCGTGATTTAGAAACTTGACTACATATTCTTGATCAGGGAGAAAAATTGAGTGGAAAATGTGTATAACTCAGATTTTAGAAGACATGTAGCAAAAACTAATTTTGCTAATTTTACTTCGAGTGGCTATCTGTGCCCAAGGTGCGACGCGCCTGGGGCGTGCCATTGTGTAAATTTAGTCTGCGTCTGGTCTGAATCGCGCAAGGGGCACGGGCCAATGCAATATTTTCCTTACTTTTCTTATTCAGCCCAATGGCGTTGGGGTCATAGCCCCATGCCCACTTAAATGTGAAATCACCCATACTTAGCCATTTTTCAACTATATAACTCACAAAACCCTCTCTCAGACCTCCCTAAAACTCTATCAATTCTCTCAATCAAATCTAAGGATTTCAAACTCAATTTTGGGACTCAGGGACTCATTTCAAGCTCTACATCTACTTCAAGTTCACCTCAAGGAATTCAATGTTTAAGGTATGTGGGTCTTCATCCATGAGTCCATTTACCCATGGAGCCCAATCTTCTCCTTTTATGAAAAATTACATGTTTCCAAGTTGTATTATCTATGGGTATCTCTTATTACTAAATAGTAGCATAAATCATGTTAGGGTTTTGAGAAGTATTGATTGATTATGCATGAGTATCTATTTCAAGCTTGTTCCATGAATTTCTTTTGTCTATTGAGACTGTGCATGTTTTAATTTATGACACTATGAACTATTATGAGCTTTTGTGATAGATTTCAAGGTACCCTACATGAGGGTTTTACTACATGTTGGTGGGTTAATTTGTATTAAGTTTACTCATATTATTTCACTCTTGAATTGCATGCTTTTGAACAAGTATCATGAACCCACCATGTGTTTGATAAAATGAAATGACAAGAATTCTCAAGTTATTGATGATCTATTATATGATTTACAAGTCAATGATTTCATAATGATTAAGATCTTTCAAGCATGTATTGATTCTATGAAAAGTATATATGATGTTGCAAGTATCAAGTTGAGCCCTAATTCAAGATTTTTATCTCTTATGAGCCACTCGTGTTAAAGCAAGGGATCATGTATGATGATTATCTACTCTCATGTTCAAGTTAGGCTCACTAATAGAGGTCACTCGTGTTTATGAGCTACTCATGTCATGTTATCATATGTCTTACAAGTTATTCAAGTCATGACTATTTCAAGTATTCTATAGGATTAGCCTTAGCACCGATTGAGGCTTAAGATGGGGGCTCAACTCAAAGGGTCCTCATAGAAAGTCTTAGTCTCTAAATTATGTGCCATATAGGATTATATAATATCCCTTTTATTGTTTCTAGTGGATCCATCTACTTACACCATACCTTGTCAGGGGGTGACATACCTCGATCACCTTGTCGAGGGATGATATGTCCCAGATTATTCACATTATCATGTATGTCTTACCTTGGCAAGTAGACCATATCTTGCCGAGGGGGTGACATGCCTCCATCACCTTGTCGAGGGGGTGACATGCCTAGATCACCTTACCAAAGGGCTGACATGCCTTGGATTCCAAGTAGTAGCTCACTTGGTCTATGTCGGTTAAGGTCTCTTCCCATACATATATTATGTATTATGCAAGTTGAATGTTTTGCAAGCATATTTTATTACAAGCATTAATCATGCATGCCATGTTGAGATTATATATCCATTGTTTATGATGATACATCCTGAATATATTGGCTTATTTCTTTATTGCATTGCATCCCGTATACTTAGTTCATTCAAATGTACTAACACATACTCTATGCCTACATCATATCACCATGCAAGAACTGGAGCTCCTTTTGATCATCCTCCTCCACATGGCTAGTTCAATTCTCAGAAAATGTTTTGGTGAGTCCTCAAATCCGGGAACAATATCTACTTCCTTCATGTTATGTTGAGACTCCTTATTATGTTGAATACTTATTACTATAAGGGTGAGCCCGAGGAGTGTCTTGGCCCCCGCTCCATTCCATGTTAGAGGTATTGTTAGATACTATGATGTATTTATGTTATGAGCTTGACTCTTTTATACTTTTGTGATTATCAAAGAACTCCCCTTAATCCCGTTTCCCTTTAGATTTATATCGCTTCTTGTTGTTTACTTTACTTCTGCAACCAAGGATGTGTGAATGATATGTTAAGGGCCTTGCTTGGGGTCTCTTCAGGTTCCAATTCACTATGTCACGTCTAGGCCCTAGGCTTGGGCTGTGACATGCTCACTTGCTCTTACATGCCAGTTAGGGTCTCTTCCCATATATGTATGATATATTATACAAGTGTGATTATCTTTATGCATGTTTTAACTTAAGCACTGACCATACATGTCATATTAAGATCATGTCCATTGATTATGATTATGCATATTGATTATTATAGATTATGTTTCTTGTTAGATATCACTCCACATACTTAGTACATTCCAAGTACTAATACATACGTTTTGCCTACATGATTAACCATGTAGGGATTGGAGCTCCTGTTCATCCTCTTCCTCCTCATGGCTAGCCGAAATCCTTTGAAGACTACTACCGGTGAATCCTCCATTTCGGGGACAACCATCCACTTTACTTTCATGCTTTTTAAGACTTGCCTACTTTAAACATTCATCTTTTGGGGGTGAGCTCGGGAGATGTCTTAGTCCCCGTTCCACTCATATTAGAGGTGTTGTTAGATATGGAAGTTTATGTATCGAGCTTTACTTCTATTATCTTTATGTAATTATGAAGACTTTCATTAGTCCCTTTTCCTCTTCTATACTTGTTGTACATGGATGGATGTGATAGAAGTCCCAAGTCCCTAAATGCCCCCATAGCGTGAGTCATACTTACCCATCTCTTAGAATTATTTGCTATGTGATACATATTTATCCTCTTCCCTATAACATCCCCATAGCATGAGTCCAATGCTCCACTTTCCTCAGAAATTATATGCTATATGTTCATTACTCTTTTATACTTCTGTGAAACTACGGACATGTATGCTTAAGAGGTTTGTTTGGGATCCCTTCGGATTCCCATTCACCGTGTCATATCTAGGCCCTAGACTTGGGTCGTGATAGTTTCTTTACAAACCAGCCCCAAAATGAGTCCAAAATTTAGACTCATCATCTTCTTGGAAGTATGATCTTGAAAATTGAAAAGAACAATTCATTAGATAAGGGGAAATCTTATGAAAACACTAGGGTACCACATGATTCATGAAAGATGAAAAGGTTTCCTAAATGCCTCATAGTCTCCTATCCATGATTTTGGTATGCTTCACAACTATAAATAATACCCTATTCGACGCAATATGTTAGACTCTAAGGATCACTTCAAAATCTCATTCCTGACACCAAGTTTTTCATGACAAAAGCGAAGGTCCTAGTCGTAACATGGAAAATGAAGGACCCAAAGGTACATCGCCCAAGCCTCGTGGCATTCATTAAGCATTTCATTGGTAAAGAACAATTAACATATATAAGCGGGAACATATCGATAGGAACTAAGGGATCATGTTATAAGGAGTACGATATCAAACCATGAGTCTATTATACTTTTGTCTAACAATGCCGCTAGTCTTAGAGTAGACGGGGGCTAAGACATGTCCGAAGTTCACCCTCAAATGAAATACAAAATAGGAGTCAGGCTAAAGACATAACAAGCTAGAAACTAAGTTGGTTTATCCCCCCAGCATGATAAATCGCCAAACTTGGTCTTCAATTATCTGATAGCTATCCACGTGTAGGAGAAGCACCGATCCCTACATGGTTAGAGCATGTAGGCAAAAGTATCATTAGTACTTTGAATGTACTAAAGGAATATCTTTGAACTAAATGAGAGGGAAATAACATAAATCATAGTAAGGGAACACCTTTGAACATTGTAAGGAATCATGAACATGTGTAAGAGTTACCATTAAATAAACATAAACCATGTGAGTTATAACATGGAGTCCGAATTTACCTGTAAACCAAATAAAAGGGGGAAATTACTTACCAAGGTAGACTCCATATGCCTAAGTAGATCTACTAAGCAAGTGATCAAAACTCTACTAACGGGCAGCCTTTTATCAGGAATCAAGCCTCTACTGATGGGAAATCCTTATTCCCTACAATGGCACATAGTTATGAGACACGATATTCTAATAGCGGTCTCATTACTTTACTAACGAAGAGCCTCCACCTGTATCCCAAGGTCCACTCGGTGCTAAGTAAAACTCTCAACAGAACTAGAAGTCATAATTCATAAGAAACATCAATAGAGAGGAATTTCTACTAACCTACCTGTCATCTATCAATCATAATCATAGAATAGTTCCTAACTTATGTAATACAAAAATTGGTCTTTCATCATTACACATTCATTCTTTGGATGAAAGAACTCACAAACATTCATTCTTGCCTTTGATTTCATCATGAAAACTCATTATAGGATGATCACGTTCTAATAAATTATTGCATGTGAGTCACTTTAAATCATTTAACTTGGGGAAACTACATGTATATTTATGAGAATTGATGACAATAACGTTATAATTAAAATGACCCATAACCAATATGTGAGTTAGAACTTTTGAGCTCACTTAATATACAAATCTATATGCTCATTGATGAAATTCCCACTACATGAATTCAAATCTACCATAATATTGAGGAATGAAATGACCCCAAAACGTGCCCGAAAAAGTGCCTCGAAATGCCCAAATTTTAATTTCTATATATCTCAAAATTCGTTTGTTATTTTAAAAATTCAACTTCGGATTCTTTTCAAGAGGTCTAAATTAGGGGGAAAAAGGTCTAACCTCAATTTTAAAGCAAGGAAATTGAATTATCAATTTTTGAAGGGGGTCGAAAATAGTGAGGTTTTTGTGCCCACTTCATGACGCGGAGTAGTGTTTTTGGGCCCTCAGTTTTTCAGCTTTGGTCCAAGACATTGAGTCTTGGGCCCAAAATTTTTCACACATATTTTTACCTATACTTCAAATTATTTCACCCTCATATCACCCTAAACATTTCCCAATACTCACTCAACACTAAGTCATTTTTACACCCAGATTCAAGTCCAAAAACCCTCATCTAGAACTAAGGATTTCCTTCAAGCTTCAAGCCTCCATTTTCAATCTTCACCAAGAACTCCTCCAAAGCTAAGGTATGTGATATTGAACCATTGGGTCCTTTCACCCATGGTGCCTAAGTCTCTATTTTACTAATATTGCTTGATTTAAAGTTGATTTTTACATGTGGGTCTTGTATATTGAGAAATTTACTGCACAGTAATTTAAATTCATGAAAGTATGGTTGTTTTAGCATGTTTTTAGGTCTACATTTTGGATCTAATATTGGATTTGATGAGGGGTTTTGATATGAATGTCTTGGGCTTATTGCAAGGTATTGATTGATTGTTTTACAAAAAAATTTCTTGCATGATTTCATCTCTAAATTACATGGTCTTTTACATACATTACACACCATTCAAGTGTTTGATAAAATGTCTGACTAGGGTATCTTGTGGAAATGAAGGTCCAAAGCATGAGGTATGATATGATTGACAATATGATGATGAAATAAGCCTATGTATATGATAAATACTATATACAGTGTTGCATTAGACCATATGATGAATCCTATACAAAGTGTAGAATTGACCATGCCTAATTCGAGGGGTTTGAGCACCCGAATAACCTAGTGAAGGGTTTGTACTTTTCTACCTAGTGATGGGGCGGCATTATTACTAACCTAGATAGGAGTTAGTACTCACATACCTAGTGAAGGGTTTGTACTTCTCCACCTCGGTGATGAGGCGACATTATCACCAACCTAGTGAGGGTTAGTACCTCACCACCTAAGTAATGGGGTGGCAACATCACTAACCTACCAAGGAGTTCGTACTTTGGAAATTTAGCTTGGTCTCTTCTATAGAGGTGGCAACATCACTAACCTACCAAGGGGTTTGTACTTTGGAAATTTAGTTTGGTCTCTTCTACATATATGATATCCTATATGAGCATAGGTTACTTAAGCATGTTTTACTTATGCATTCATCATACATGTCATGTTGCTACATCATGCCTATTATCTATTGTTATACATGTTGATTATGAAGCAAATCTTTTATTTCATTGCATCTCACATACTTGGTACATTCAAACGTACTAACGCACACTTTTGCCTACATGATATCACCATGTAGGAATTAGAGCCCAAGTTGGTCATCCTCCTTCTTCACGTGCCTAGTCGGTGCTATTTTAAGCTAGTTGGTGAGTCCTTCATTTCGGGGAACTTGGTCTATGCTTTCCACTTGCTTTGTATTGAGACATTCTATTTTTATGTTCTATTTTAACTATAAGGGTGACCCCGGTTAGTTTGTCTTTGCCCCCGCTCTATCTAAGTATTTAGAGGTGTTGTTGAACAAGTTATGTATTTATGATAAGAGTTATGACTCGTTGTCACTTGATGTTGATGCTTTGGCAAGCTATCGATGAGCCCCTTTGCCCCGTTTTCTTACTTGTGCCTCTTATACGTTTTCGCAACCCATGATGTGTAATGACAAGTTAAGAAGCTTGATTGGGGTTACTTTGGTTTCCCCATTCATCATGTCACATCTAAGCCTTAGGCTTGGGTCGTGACAAACTTGATTTTACAGCACGAGGTTGATAGATCCTCAGAGTCCAACGGACTGCGTCGATTAGAGTCCTATTCATGGTTGTGAAGCATGCCATGACTATGAACAAGAGGTTATGAGGCATTTTAAGAAATGTTTCCCTTCTTCATGTTCTAAGTCATGTTATAGAGTTATGGTGAGTTTTTCCCTCTAATGATTGTTCTTTGCTATGCTAGATCATGCCAAATACTAGAGGTAGATGTGCCCAAACTCATAAGGAGCAACCTGCCAATGGTGAGCTACAGGATGCTTTTACTCTGCTTGCCCAAGTGATGGCTAACCAACTCCAGCAAGGGGTCTAAGCCTCTCATACTACTACCCCAGGAGCTAAGGTAAGAGATTTCATGAGGATGAATCCTCTAGTTTTCCATAGGTCATAGGTGGATGAAGATCCACAAGAGTTCATTGATAAGTTTTATAAAATCTTGAATATCTTTGGGCCGAATGATAAGGCGGACTTAGCAGCATAACAACACAAGGGGCAGCCCAAATTTGGTATGATAAATGGAAGGGTGAGAAGGGGAATGGTTGTATGGTGCTTTGGGAGGAATTTAAATTGACCTTCCTTAATTCGGTTCTTCCCTCTTGAGCTTAGGGAAGCAAAGTTGGTAGAGTTTATGAACTTTAAACAAGGTGCTATGAGTGTGAGGGAGTATGCCCTCAAATTTAATCAACTTTCAAAGTATGCTCCTCACTTGGTGGCCGATCCTAGATTGAGGGTGAATAAATTTATGATGGGGGTCTCCGACTTGGTAAGTGAGGAATGTCGATCTGCCTTGCTTATTGGTGACATGGATTTGTCTTGGTTGATCACATATACTGAGGAAATGGAGAAGGAAAATTTAAAAAAGAGAAGGGGCCATGAGGCTAAGTGAGCCCATCTTGGGGGTAAGTTCCATAGGGGTGGCCGATTCTATCAAGGGCAAGGGTCTCCTCATGTTAATAACAGGGGATTTGCCAATGACTTCCCTAGGCCTCAAGGTGTTGGTGTTGAGGCTCTCATTGATATGTGTCCTACATGTGGGAAGATTCATAGGGGCCCATGTTTGAAGGGTTCTAATGCATACTTTGATTGTGGGGAGCTTGGTCACAAAATGGTGGATTGTCCAAGAAACCATGGCAAGGGGTGAGGTGCAAATGTGGTTCCATTGGATATAGGTGATCCTCAAGATGGTGCCCCAAGGTATAATCAATTTTATGCTCTAAATGGGAGGCAAGGGGTTGGTGAGGTCCCTAATGTTATTACCAGTATATTGAAAATCGTTGATCTTGATATATATGCTTTGATTAATCCGAATGCCACCATTTCCTTTGTTACCCCCTTTGTTGCTAACAAGTTCTATGTTGAGTCAGAGTTATTGCATGAGTCATATGAGGTGATTGGTGTATCTATTATTGGTAGGAGGGTGTATAGAAATTATCTGGTTTGTCTCTTGTATAAAATCTTACCTTGTAATCTTGTTGAATTAGATATGGTTGATTTTGATGTTCTTGTTAGGATGGATTGATTACATGTATACTATTCTTCTATTGATTGTAGAACCCGTAGGGTCAAGTTTCAATTCCCAAATGAACCAGTCCTTAAGTGGGAAAGTCATGATGTAGGAATGAGGGGTAGGTTCATCTCATGTATTAAAGCCCATAAGTTGATTTCCAACGTGTATTTGTATCATCTTGTGAGGATTAAAGATATAGAGTCTAAAGTCCTTTCTATTGAGTTGGTCCTAGTTGTAAGTGAGTTTCTTGATGTCTTCCCAAATAACCTTCCTGGTGTCCCTCCCGAAAGGGAGATAAATTTTAGCATAAATCTTCTTCCCAATACCCAACCTATCTCCATTGCCCCTTACCATATGGCCCCGACGGAGTTGAAGGAGTTAATGGAACAATTGAAAGATTTATTAGAAAAAGGATTTATTAGACCTAGCCAATCATCTTGGGGTGCACCAGTGTTATTCGTAAAGAAGAAATATATGTCACTTAGAATGTGCATTGATTACCGACAATTCAATAGGGTCACTATAAAGAATAGATATCCTTTTCCAAGAATTGATGACTTGTTTGACCAATTACAAGGGGCAGGCTTTTTTTCATGGACCTAATGAATAAGGTCTTCAAACCCTACCTTGATTCCTTTGTTATGGTCTTCATTGATGACATTCTGATCTATTCACATAGTAGGGAGGAGCATATGGGTCATTTGAGGGTTGTGT
>DF359213.1:109617-137627 GCA_000787875.1 Solanum virginianum | reverse complement strand
GTTCGTTCTTAAGAATTTCTACATTTTAATATTCAAATTATAAAAAGAAACATAGTAATAAAAGGAAATTTGAACTCTACTTTATCATATCCAAATTAAATAATGATCTCGTTTACCTTATAAAAAAAGGGACGTCTTCATTTTCAGCATCACCAATTAATTTAGGTATTCTATTTCTTCAACACTATGTAAACAATTAACTTGGTACACTATTGGAGTAATCACTAGCTCTATTATATATTGAAGTCTTTACTTCTTCTTCTTTTTTTTTTTTCCAAATTTTGTAGTGAGGAATTTTTATGATTTATCCCTGTTATTAATTTTAAGATTTTAAATAAGATCCTTTATCCTGATAATTAGGAAAAAACTTTCATTCATATCACTTTTGAAATTTGTCAAAAGTTATATGGTTCACTAGATAGTCACTAAAATTACATCCAAATTTCTACTTAGCATCACAAGAATTGATAAGAATTTTTACAATTGAGAAAACTTTACGTTTATCTAAGTTGATCATGTGAAATTTATGTTTTTCAATATATAATCATTAAAATTGCGTTCAAATTTCTAAGGTTCAAACGACTGATGAGGTCATTTGAAATGAAACTGTAAATGTATTACTCCCTCTGTTCAACTTTACTTGGTCTATGTTGACTTGATATAGGGATTAAAAAATTGTAAATGATGAGATAATTTTATCAAAGTATCCTTTGAATATAATAAATATTATGTCTTGAAAAATACAATGGGAAAAATGACTATAATTAATGATAATGGTAAATTAGGAATTAAGTGTAAAATTATCTCCTGATTTCATAAAGTGGACAAGTATTATTGAATATCCAAAAATAATATAGGGACAAGTAAAGATGGACAGAGCGAGTCCATTAAAACAATAAAAAAAGAAATTTAATTTGAAGTATTAAAATCGCTCATCTAAAATAATCTTTCTCAGAAATCAATGTAACAATAAATAGATCTCTAAATATATGATAGGAATAAGGGGATTGAAGAGGAAGAGTAGCAGATACAAGGAGATTTGAAGAGTTTCAATGCAATTAGGGCAGTGTTTCTTTTTCTTTTTTTCAAGAAACTAAAACAAATGATTACCTACTATTGCCAGTCGAAGTAACTGATTGTGTTTAAAAAAAGTATATTTACACTATGGATATATATTTTCATTTACTGTGCATTGTACTAAAAAATTGTTTCCATGATTTTTATATTTTTAGAGTTTATTGTAAAGTATTTAGTGAAGAGAAAAGTATTAAAAATACTTTTAAATTTGACATAAATTATTAGTTTTATCTATGAAGTATTAATTGTGTTAATAACAAAATCTACTTGACTAACTAAAGTTAAATATGTCTCTGATCTTATAATAAGAGTGAAGTAGATCCCTAGTTACTATAGAATGGGGGTATATTTTAGTTTAATTAGTTAAGTAAATAGTGGGCCTTTAAGACTGTCAATAATTTCGAGATGAAACTAATAACGTGCACTAAATTCAAAAGTATTTTAAATATTTTTCTCTCTTGTGAATGCTCTCCAATTACTTTGTAATGTTGTAAGTGTATTACGAAAATTACAAATGTAATATAGTGACATACAAGTATTTGTATGTAAAGGAGTGTTCACAACATCCTCAGCTAACTTGCACATTGCCAGTGATTGTCAAGATGGTGAGGAGCTAGTGAATACACTCGACTTCGCATACATCTGGAGGGAAAGGGTGCCTAACAAAATCAAGCACTTTATGTGGATAATCTACCACCGAAGAATCAAAACAAATCACAGGTTTCACTGATTTGGCATGAACACTGATCCAAGATGTACAATCTGTGATCACCACACGGAAGATATTACCGACATTTTCTTTAGGTGTTATATTGTCAAAAATTTTTGGAAAGAGGTGCATACAAGTAAATTGTTGGGTGGTAATTTTGATGGAAGTTTGATTGATTCAACGTCGTGGATGGAATGCTGGAAATAAATTGCTAATAAAAGTTGCTCCTCCGTAATGAAGTGGGACACCTTTTTCCTTTTCTGCCGTTGGCAGATCTGGAACAATAGAAATTCTAACATTTTTGATAATAAATCTAACCCGGTCAACTTTGAATACACGCACAGTTTGGTGATAGAATATGCGGTGTTGACGTTGAATGAGAAGGCTCCAAATGAGCCAACTAGCTCTGTATAGGTTCAAAATAGGAACCACAAAGGGAAGGCATGACCAAGTTGAACACGGACGGAGCTTCAACTCAAACGCCGAGCAATGGGGGCTTCGCAGGCGTCTTCAGAGACTGTCAGGGGGTTTGGGTAATGGGATATTGCGTTGTAATTACTCTCACCACTCCATTGGAAGCGGAATTAAAAGCTATCAGACACGGCCTAAAACTGGTGGTTCACATGGCATTGAAACACTGGAAATTGAGTCTGACTCTTTCGAAGCAAGACTGCATACTGATAGGTACACCAATCCTTGACAATTTAATTTTTGATTGCAGGTATTGGTTGAGCTGGCTAGCAAGGTGGGTACTACGATACGTGTTCAGGGAGCAAAACCAATTAGCTGATTATATGGCCAAGGAGGGCACGAGAAATGGCAGTTTTTGTTATGTGTAACAACCCGTACCTAGGGCCTAGACATGACACGACAAAAGGAGAACCTGAAGGGACCCCAAACAAGCCTCTTAGCATATCATTACACATCCTTGGTTGCGGAAGCAATTAAACATCAACAAAAGAACATAAAATAAGGACAAAAGGGGCTATACTTTGATATTTTTGTTGTGGTATTTATCGATGATATCTTGCTATTCTCGGAGGAAGGAAAAGCAAGAACATAAAATAAGAATAAAAGGGACTAAGGGAATCTTTCATAGCATAAAACATACAAGGGTCAAGAAAGTCAAAGCTCAAAGCATCGTTATATAACTTGTCCAACAACACCTCTAAACTTAGAATCGAGCGGGGGCCAAGACAACTTTCCGGTCTCACCCTCATAGTCAGAAGCATACAATAAGAGAAATAGAGTCTTTACATAACATAAGATCAAAAGATATCATCCTCGGAGTTGAGGACTCAACAAACTTGCTTCAAAGATAGTACTAGCCACGTGGAGGAGGAGGAGGAGGATCAAGTGGAGCTATGATTCTTATATGGTAACATTATGTAGGCATAGAGTATATAATACGTTTGAATGTACTAAGTATGTAGAATGCAATGTAACAAGAGATTGACAACATAAGCAAAATGTGTAAATATAGGCAATGGATGAGTATAGTAGCAATATGACATACATGAATGTTGCTTGAAGTAAAACATGCTAATATAGAACATATTATATGTGTAGGAAAAGACCATCATATAGAGACCAAGGCCTACCACCCCCTTGGCGAGGCGATTGAGGTACAACCCCCCTTCCCCAAACATGGTTGCATGGGCTTACCACCCCCCGAGCGAGGCGATTGAGGTACAAACTCCCCAACATGGTTGCACGGGCCTACTACACCCCAAGCGAGGCGATTGAGGTACAAAACCCCCAATATGGTTGCATGGGTCTATTACCCCCTGAGAGAGGCAATTGAGGTACAAACCCCCTAACATGGTTGCACCGGCCAACTACCCCCGAGTGAGGCAATTGAGGTACAAACCCCCCAACATGGTTGTTCGAGCCTACCACCCCCGAACAGGTGTGGTCAACTTGCAACACTATAGATACCATTAATGAAATCAACACATATATGCATTCCTTTCTTCATCATAAAGTCACTTAACTCATATGTCATGCATTAGACCTTCAATAACTCAAGAATCCATAACCGGACATTTTATCAAACACTTGGCGTGTGTGTATTACTAGTACAAAATCATGCAATTCAAGAGTGAAATCATGTGAGAAAAATCAATTTAAAACCACCCACCAATACTTGGTAATACCCTTATGCAAGATACATCGAAATACCTCATCAAATCACCTAATGGATCATAGATTCATAGTTCAAAACATGCTTAAACAGTCCCAATATTATGAAACCCCAACATAGTTTACAACTAAATTCATATTTATTAAGACTCATATGTAAATCAACTTAGAAACATGCATTTTATGTAATAAAAAAAAGGTTGGGCGCTATGGGTGGAAGAACCCAATGGTTGAAGCCCACATACCTCAACTTTGGCAATTTCCTTGATGACAATTTGATTAAGATTAGGAAACTTGAATGAAATTCTTAGATCCAGAATGGGATTGGGACACTTGAATTTTGGGTGAAATATTTTTCTACATGTTAGAGAGGGTTTTGGGAATGTCTTGAATGATATGAGGTTGAAAAATGACTAAGTTTAGGTATTTTTACGCATAGGAAGGCTTAGGCCCAAAGCCTCAAAGCTTTGGACCGAACTAAAAAACTGGCAACAAAATGTACAGGTCCGCGTCTAGTTCGCGACGCGGACTAACATGGAGGGCAACATTACACAGGTCTGCGCCCTATCCGTGTCGTGCCAGGGGCGCGGATCGATTCTGGATAAGTAATTTTTGGAAAAATGAAATTTTGATACGAGTGATCTAAAATTGGGGTTATACCCATTTCCCACTCAATTGTGTCCCCTGATCATGAATATGAAGTCGGATTTTTGATATCACCTACGAATTTTGAGATTTATGGAAATTATGATTATGAACATTTCCAATGCACATTTTGGGCACTTTTTGGAGTCGTTTCATTAGGCCCCTAGAATTTGTATGTAATCAACTATTATCAGACTATGTTGAGATGTTTTATTCTAACAATGCTAAATATTATGACTCCTATTTTGACCAGGATGTGGCCTCGGGACAGTTTGAGTCGATTTTGTATAACCTTAAAGTCTTTAAGCTGGCACCACTGAGCTGCCAGGAATCCAACCTTGTAACCTTGTTAAAGTTGGTTAGTATCTATATGTAATATTTATCTTTCAGATCAAAAAAAAAAAAAAAGAAGGTAATGAATAAGTCATAAATATGAACAGTCAAATTAATAGCGAGGTTATGCGTGACAGAAATAAAAAAAATTGGACAGTACTGACTAGTTGAAAGTGTATACTAGTATACAAGTACATTATATTTCTGACTTTTTGGAGTAATGACTATTTAATCTCGTATCGACGTGATTTCAATTAGCTTAGTCAGAGATGCTAATATCAGGAACATTTATTCAGAAACAGGGATCCATCATATCTGCTGTATTAAAATCAAAATCTTGTCATTTAGTTATAAAAGCAAATTGTAGTTTTTAACAATTTTGAGCGCAAGTAGCACAATATACAATATATACAACTCCTATATATGGCCCTCAATCACAGCCCAACGACTCATACACACACAAAATTAAACAAGGAAAAACACGTCCATCACCCTAGTGTTGATATTATTGGTTTAACTTACATATGCATGGAGCTGGGGAGAAAATTTTGAAATATTAATGAATCCTTTCAGAATTTCTCTGTTTCGAAAAAATAAAATTTTCAGTAACTCTTTAATTATAATTTTTTATTTGACATACTTAAAATTATGAGATTAATAATATTTTGACAAACTTTATGTATCATTCAAAAGTATTTTATACTTTATTAAATTTCATAGCAAGTCAAAAGTATGCAATTAAACAGAAACAGAATGCCCTTTAATTAACCTTGTAACTGTGGAAAGTTGAAGATAAAATATTATCAAAAAAGGGGAAGAGGTCATCCTTTTGAAATAGACTAAAATAGAAGTTAGATAATTCTTTTTGAAACAGAGGAAATTATTATAACCCATGGCCAAACGTTTCTTCACATTTGCACCAAATCAGACGATCGAAAGAAGTAGCAATTGAAGTTAAGACGGGACTGCATGGAGCGGCTAAATTCTGAATCTGACCGACAAACCTTTTGGTGGCTGTTACTTCAAGTAAAATTGAGTAGCGAAATTAAAGAAGAGAGAATTGCATATAGTAAAATTATGTAATTTACAAAACGTCGATAGGCTGATTAAAGGTTGCTGAAATAACAAAAGCTTTAAATATGGTGCATGTAAGGATTACAAGATTAAAGAATTTTAATTAGATTGGGAATTACTAAACTATTTCACAAGTGTAGATCTAAACTCACATGATCTTGAGAAGTTGAACTAGTGTCGAAATCCTGATTATTAGCATGAAAAACTGAGCGTTGACGACCAAAATTAGATGAAGCCGGTGGCTGGATCCTCCATAATGCTGGACTTCCATTTATAGGGTGCGTTTGAGGACTTCCATAAAATCTGCTAGTGTTTGTCATCCATGTTGATGGATGATGGTAATTAGGAAGGCGATAATTCATTATGCCATAAATATTATTTGCTTCGGTGAAAGCTGCACCATGAACCATTGCAGATTGAAGATGAGCTCTTTTAGCATGCTGCCGTTCTTTTTTATGCGCATTTTGGTGTCCTCCTAAGGCTTGTGAAGTTGGGAAATTCCTGCAACAATAATGGCACTCGAATTTCCGGCTACTAATATTATTATTATTCTCTTTAATTTCTTCAACTTCAATGGATTCGGATTCCTCATCAGTTGCAGCAACACTACCAGCTCCAAACTCTTTCCCAAAAAGCCTAATGCTGGTCTTCTCTTTAGGCAGTGCTGGTGCTGGACTGGGACGGATAAAGGGCAGCTGTGAGAAGGACTGAACGTTCATGAAATCACGAGTTTCTCTGTCTATCTTCTCCATGAGAGAGTTACTCTGTGAGAAAGAAAGAGAGAGTATTTGGAAGAAAAAGCTGGATACAAGGCGAAGTAAAGGACTGTGTTGTCTATATTTCTTTACTTGGAGAAGGCTGGAGAGGGACCAGTTATAAATGAAGTGGTCTGATCCAAGGATAATTGGAGCTGACCTTTCAATATATGTAGTGTGACCTCACACAGCCACACACAAACTTTAGTGCATCCCGGAGGATTAATCTTCTTTGAGAAATGCCTCAAAATATCCTTTCATTTTGAGTTATTATACTCAAAGCTACCCTTGTTCTTTCACATCATGTGTTGAACTACTTGGTGCAGTTTTTATTTTTCTTTCCAAATGTTTATCTATTTTTTAAAGTTCATTTCCTTCTACTCCATCCCTTTTAAAAAGATCCACCTGATTTAGTTTACCACAAAATTTAAGAAAAATAAATAAGACCTTTTAATCTTGTGTTGTGTTGGTGTATATGCATTTTATTATTAAAATAAAATTTTAGTTTATTTTTCAATTGTAATATATTATATTCGTCGTATGTTACATCAAATCTTGTGAATTCAAAATGTCCTTTAATCTTATAGCTTTAAACATGTCACGTGGAAAATTGAAATTATAATTTTGAAAAAGTAGAAAATGGGTCCTTTTTTTTAAGCAAACCAAAAAAAAAAAGAGATAATTCTTTTTTAAACGAAGGAAGCATATCAAATGTTAGTATCTTCCTATTTATTGAATAGAAATAAAAATCTAGTGAGAGAAGTTAGAAGAAGAGTACTGTTATTTATTTTGTTCAGACCAAATATCTCTTTGTTTAACCAAGAACTTATCTTGAAGTTTGGACTATACTATGTATATCTAAACTTCTTCCATCTTCAACGAGGAATAAATTCCAAATCCTAATATATAAAGAATGTATAAGTATGATATAACAAGACAAGCTTAAGTCAAACACTTTGGACTGAAGTATACTGAATAAACCCTAATAACAAAGTGATCTAGCTAGCTAAGCATGCTTGACCAATTTGCCTAGTGTGACATTGATCACGCTTAAATAGTACCTCACTTTGAGGATAAAGCGATCGTTGTCAAATATAAAGCCTAACCATAGGTTAGGGTCGAATCTCAATGAAATACGGGGCTTTACCACATTGATTCACTAACAATCAATTCAAGTATGAAATAACTATATTCTCAAGAAAGAAGGGGGTTGGGGGTTGCAATGGTTGGTAGTAAAATAAAATTAATACTAAAAAACGTAGAGACAATCAAACTATAGAGCAACTTGGGAAATTGTGTTCCATATGATTCACTAACTCAAGCACCCCCAATAGCACAACCTAAATTAGGACATTGCATGCAGGACGGTAACTTAAGTTCTTCCAACCCTTGGGCAAAGGCGAAGATCGAATTTCATTATGGCGCTTGGCCGGCTACCATAATGTGCCAAACTAACTGTAATCTATTGTGCCAGTCAACCTCTCCTTGGCCGAGTTTGGTTATGTCATGACTTAAGCCTAGGGGCTAGATGTGGCACGGCGAATGGGGAACCCGAAGGAATCCCAAACAAGCCTCTTAACTTGCCATTACACATCATTGGTCGCGGAAGCATACAAAGAAGTAAATAGTAATAATAGGGCAATGGGACTAAAGGAACTCATATAAAAATCATAAACAAGAGACAAGAGTCAAGCTCATTATAAGTACATAGTATGTCCAACAAACACCTCCAATACATAGATATAGAGGGGGCCAAGACAAGCTACTGAGCTCACCCTCATAGTCAACATAGAGCATAAGAAAGATGTCTCATTACAAAGATAGAATCAACATAAACTGAGGTCCCCGGAATGGAGGACTCACAAACACGCTTGGAATAGCACTGTATAGCCACGTGGAGGAGAAGGATGATCAACTTGGTCACCGGTCCCTACATGGTGATATCATGTAGGCAAGAGTATGCGTTAGTACGTTTGAATGTACTAAGTATATGGGATGTAATACAACAAGAGTTAAGCATTATAATCTAAAATGCACCACAATAAGCAATGGGCATAATATAACAATATGACATGTATGACCAATGCATAAGTAAAACATGCTTAAGTAAATCATGCTCATATAGGAGATCATATGTGAGAAGAAGACCAAGCTAGATTGCCAAGGTATAAACCCCTTGGGATTGGTAATGATAGCACCCATCACCCTAGTGTGTGAGGTACAAACCCCTCATCAAGGTTAGTGATGATCGCACCCATCACCCTAATAGTTGAGCATAGATGATCGCACCCATCACCCTAGTGGTTGAGCATTCAACCCCTCAACTAGGTCCCCAAATTGGGCATGGTCTAACACAATACTTTAGATAGTATTCATCATGTACATAAGCTCATTTCATCATCATATAGTCAATCATATCATATCTCATTCTATGGACCTTCATTTCCTCAAGAAATCATAACTGGACATTTTGTCAAACACCTTTGGATGTGTAATGGGGGTAAAAGAGCATGCAATTTAGAGATGAAATCATGCAGAAATATAAGTGGTAAAACCTTTAATCAAAACCTTGCAACACCCCCAAGACATTCATATCAAAACCCCTCATCAAATCCAATATTAGATCCAAGATTTGAAGCTCAAAACATGCTAAAACAACTATACTTTTATGAACTAAAATCACTATGCAGTAAATTTCTCAATATACAAGATGCACATGTAAAATTAACTTTAAATCATTTAATATTAAGTAAAAAAAGGGTTTAGGCACCATAGGTGAAAGGACCCAATGGTTCAACACCACATACCTTATCTTTTGTGAAGTTCTTGAACAAGACTTTAATGGAGATTTGAAGCTTGGGTGAGATCCTTGAAGAAATCATTGAGATTGGCCTTGAGTTTGGGACTTGAATTTAGGGTTAGAAATAAGACTAAGTGTTTGGGGAAATATTGGTGAATGTTTTTGGTTGATATGAGGGTGAAATAAGGCTAAGTATAGATGAAAATACTTTTGGAAAAACTTAGGTCCAACACTTAGAAAAATTCGGGCGAACTAGGAAAAGACAGTGTAGAAATAACACCTCTCCGCGTCACAGAGAGGTCACGGATGCTCTCTGGAAATCGCACCAAGCGAAATTTCATAATTCAATTCCTTTGATTTAAAATCGAGTTTAGACCCTTGTCACCTTAATTTGGACCCCCTGAACAAGAATCTGAAGTCAAATTTTTAAAATTCCAAATAAATTTTTAGATATATGAAAACAAGATTCTGGACACTTCCAAGGCATGTTTTCGAGCACTTTTTGTGGTCTTTTCAGGTTGATTAGACGAGAATACATCAATTGAATTCTGTCACCCATTTTCTTTTCCTATTCATCACTATCTTGATTGAGATCATGACACTACGCGGGGTTTAATGTTATCCATCATTTCGCCATCATTAAACAATAAGCAAAATGAAGGAAAATGGATAATACATACAAATACCCAACTCCAGAAGTGCAAATAATCTGAGTTATTAATCTAGCTACTCATGGTTCCCACAACCCCAAGTTGTGGGTTTAGCCACTCATGGCTTGGGCATACAAATCAATAATGAAATGGGAAGACATGTAAGATTTCTTACCCAAGCAAATTGAAGAACAATGAAACCCTTTTTGAAATTAGAATCACAAGCTTGAATGATGAAATTTATCCACAAGTGAATCTAAATCCCGAAATTTGAGTCTCAAAGTGAAACCCTAATTTTCTACTCTAAAACACTACAATATTCTAAGAGTGCTCTCAAGAAGAATGAATAATTTTCTAAAAACCTATAGAAGTCACTTCTAAAACCTAATATATACTATTTATACTATTTATAAAAAGGTCCTTAAAATAATTAGAAAATCTAGCCAGCAGCTGCTACGGCTCGTAGGATGACTTACAAGCCATAATTGGGCTTTTGTGGTCAGCAGTTGGCATTTTGGACTTCCAGACTGCGATCCACCTCTATGAGTTGTAGTCTGGTAAATGACTCGTAGTGCATTCTCATAGTACACCCTTGTATTTCTTGGTCCAATTTTAATCAACACTGTTAATTGTTGTGAAGCCCCCTTCTATGAGTCGTAGTGAGGACAACGACCCATACCCTAAGCTCGTATAGCTGAACTTCAAATTTTTAGATTTTGGTTTTGGAAACTATTAATTGCTATGATCATCCCCTATGACTCATCTCTTGGGCTATGACTCATAATGGGTCTCATAGATCTTCAAAAATCAACAAAATTTGGAACTTTTCCAAAAATTAGGCCAACCTGTATTTTTTGCAAAAATAAATACAAAAACACATAAAAATCATAAAAAGTCGCATGAGAACACACAAAATCCTTGTTTCAGGCACCAAATATGTTGTATTTTGACAGCACATCAAAACCCTCAACTCAGAGTTGTTGTTTGTCCTCAAGCGATGACTCAATCTAGATAGATAATAAGTAATACATAGCAATCAACATATTGGCATATACCTTACTCACTCTTAACTCAAGTACCTATAACAGTATTTTCAAAACATGGTCATGTAGATATTAAGCAAACCACAACATACTGACTCATTTGACAATCCAACTATGACAAGTTAAACAGCATTAACAATCCACATTCACTTAACAAGTCAAATGCCCACCATGCAGTGCAAATGTCCTCACAGAAAAGAAATCCCTTTTAAACACTCGATATGATTTCAAAAGGTACTCGTGGGACTGTGCAAAAATACTCACTCTCACAAATAAGATACATACATAATAACCAATACCATAGGGTTTCCCATATACTCACAACCTGAACTGCTGACTATTTAGATTAGGATCACTTTAGGACTTCAGAGGCTTGAAACATAGGTTCATGGGGCTTTGGTGAGGCATTTTGGGCAATAAGTGAATAAAGGCCAACCTTGAACTACATTATTCAACATTTTCACCTTAATAACTCAACCATTCTTTACTTGTGTCACCACCTAATGCTAGGGCCTAGGCGTGACATGGCACAAGGAGAACCTGAAGGGACCCCAAGCAAGCCTCTTAGCACATCATTACACATCTTTGGTTGCGGAAGCAATAAAATAACAACAAGAGATAGTAGATAGGGATAACCGGGGCTAAGGGACATCCTTCATATCATAAACAACAAGAGTCAAGAGAGAGTCAAAGCTTATAACATTACACATGACATGTCCAACAACACCTCTACTACATAGATAAGAGCGGGGGCTAACACAAACAACTGGGCTCACCTTCATAATTAACATATACATTAAAGAAAGATATTCTTCGAACATAGCATGAGGTCATAAGTATAGTCCCCGAAATGGAGGACTCACTAACAAGCTTGAGAGAAATCTTAATAGCCACATAGAGGGAGATGCTCAAGCGGGGCTCCGATTCCTATATGATGACATCATGTAGTCATAGAGTATGCATTAGTATGTTTGAATGTACTAAGTATGTAGGATGCAATGCAACAAGTGATAAGCACTATAAAAAAATACATAACATAGGCAATGGATGAACATATAGCAATATGGCATGTATGGATGATGCTTGAAGTAAAACCATGTGTATATATAGAACATAATACATGTACAAGGAGAGACCACTGTTAGTGCATCGCCAAGGCCTACCACCCCCTTGGAGAGGTGCATGAAGTACGAACCCCTCATTAGGTTGATGAGGTACAAAACCCCAACATGATTGATGGAGTACAAAACCCTAACGTGATTATCAAGGTACAAATCCCTCGACATGCTTGCACGGGCCTACCACCTCCCGAGCGAGGCGATCGAGGTTCAGCAGTTGGCATTTTGGACTTCCAGACTGCGATCCACCTCTATGAGTTGTAGTCTGGTAAATGACTCGTAGTGCATTCTCATAGTACACCCAAGGTTACCAGGGCCTACAACCCCTTAAGTGAGGCTTGGTCAATTCCCAACACTATAGATATAATAACATATACATACATTCCTTTCATCATCATATAGCCATTCAACTCATAAGACATGCATTAGACCTTCAATTCCTCAAGAAACTCATAACCGAATATTTTATCAAACACTTGGCGGGTGTGTAGTGTTAGTGTAAAACCATGCAATTCAAGAGTGAAATCATGCTAGAAAATGCCTTGTAAAATCATCAGTAGATACTTGGTAACACCCTCAAGCAACATACATCAACACCCTTCATCAAATCTCACAATAGATCTTAGATTCATAATCAAAACATGTTAAAACAACAATACTTTCATAAAACCCCAACATAGTGTGCAGTGAAATTCATAATAATAAGACCCATGAGTAAATCAACTTTAAATCATGCAATTCTAAGTAAAAGAGAGCTTCGGTATCATGGGTGAAAGGAACTCATAAAAGAACTCCACATACCTTAGCTTGGGAGAATAGCTTGATGAAGATTGGAGACGGGGACTTGAGGTTTGAATGATAAGCTTAGAATCCGGATGAGTTTTGAGACTTGAATTTAGGAGATGATATATTGCCTAAGTGTTTCTGAGTGTATTTGGGATTGTCTTATATGATATGAGGGTGAAATAAGGCTAAGTATAGGTATTTTCATACATGGGAAGGCTTAGGCCCAAGTTCAAAAAGTCTTGGACCGAACTTGCAAACTAGCACCAAAATAACACAGTGGCGCATCCCACCACAAACGCGCACCACCCACTGGAATTCGACACTTTAAAATTGAAATTATGATTCGTTTGCTCTAAAATTAGGGTTAGACCTATTTCTCACTCAATTTGACCCCTGAACAAGAATATAAAGTTAGATTTTTAAATAATGCATAGATTTTGAGATATATGGAAATTACGATTCTGGGCATTTCCGAGGCACATTTTCGGACACTTTTTGGGGTCGTTTCAACTTTTCCCCCATGGGAACATTCATCCTTAAATGTCAGAGAGATGTATATAAGAAGAGTAATCATGAAGAAATCATCCCCAACAAGAATGCAACAACATACTTAAAACATCATTTTCAAAATCTCCATACAAATGTTAAAATCATCATAAACTTGTCAACATAAACATGAATGCATGTAATGACATATGGGCTGAAACATGAGACTTGGAATCATAAAAGGACTTGATGTGTTATCATATGTTTGAATAGAACAAAAGAAGTATGGATATCGCTTCTCCATGCCAACTCCGGCTCCTCGAGTGAGACCATCGACTAGACAATTCTTCCAAGGTGCCTTGACGAATAGCACATCCTTATTAGTCAACCCATCCCATCCATCAAATATCTCTATCGGGATCTCCTCCTAAGTCAACTTATCCTCAGAAACACCCACAATCTCAAAAGTTCTATAGCACTTGTTCCCATCCATCCAATATATCCACAAGGATCTCCTCCTAGGCCTTCTTATCCTCCACAACACCCATAACCTCAAAAGTTCTATATCACTTGAGTTGACAACACATCTACTCAACCTAGATGCATGAAGCACCGGACGAACCATATCCCTATTCATAGGCAACTCTAATTCTTATGCAACCTTACTAATCCTTCTCAACACTCTATAAGGACCCCCTATTATAGGGTTAACTTAACCTTCTTACCAAAATGAACCATACCCTTCATGGGTGAAACCTTCAAATAGATTCAATCACCAACCTTAAATTCAAGGTCTCTCCTCCTCACATCGGCCTAGGATTTTTGATGACTTTGGCTATTTCCAACCTTCCTCTAATCATCCTTACCTTCTCAAGAACCTCTATAACTAGATCCAGACTTATCAAAGCCACCTCTCCTACCTCAAACCACCCAACTAGTGATTTACAACGCTTACCATAGTGGGCCTCAAAAGGAGCCACACCAATATTAGAATGATAGCTATTGTTATATTAAAACTCAATCAATGTAAGATTATCATCCCAACTACTCCTTAACTCCAATATATAATCCCTAAGCATATCCTCAAGAGTTTGGGTAGTTTTTTTGGCATGGCCATCTATTTGAGGGTGAAAGGTTGTATTAAGTTTTACCTAGGTTCCGAGACCTCCTTGGAAGAACCTCCAAAAGTATGAAGTGAATCGTATACCACGATCCGATATGATGGACAAAGGAGCCCCATGCAATCTTACCAAATCATGAATGTAAAACCTAGCATAATCTTCAGCCCCATATGTAGTCTTAGCTAGTAGAAAGTGAGCCAATTTTGTCATCCTATCTACCATAACCCATATGGAATCAAAACCCCTTTCTCATCTTGGGCAACCCAACAACAAAATCCATATTATTCTCTTCCCACTTCTAAGTAGGGATCTCTATTAGTTGGGTTAGGCCACTCGGCCTGTGCTGTTCGGCTTTGACTTATTGGCATCTATAGCAACCGGATAAAAATAAGCAATGTCCCTCTTCATACCTTCCCACCAATACACATCCCTCTGAACTCTATACATTTATGTAGAACCAAGTTGAATAGAATAGGAAGTATTATGAGCCTCGTCTAAAACCCAATCTCCTCAAGTCATCAACATTAGGCACACACAATCTACCTTGATACCTAAGGGCACCATCTCCCCCTTGGGAGAAAACCTCCACCTTACCATCTCTCACCAAGGTCTCCAACTCTAACAAGGCGGGGTCAAGATCTTGCTGAGCTTTCACCTTCTCAACCAATGAAGATTTTGAACCATCATCAACAACAACACCCCTATTATCAATCTATTCCAACCTAATTCCCAGTCTATCCACCTGATGGACCTCTCTAGCCACCTCCTTATCACCACCATCAACATAAGCTAGGCCACCAATAGACACCCTACTCAAAGTATCTGCCACAACATTAGCTTACTGGGATGATAATGCACACTCATATCATAGTCCTTAAGAAGTTCTGACAATGCCTGAAGTTGAGATCCTTTTGAGTGAAGACATTTTAGAGACTCTTATGATCAGTGAACACATCAACATGCACCCCATACAAATAATGACACCATATCTTTAATGCAAATACCCCGGTGACTAAATCAACATCATGGGTAGGATAATTCCTTCCAAGCATGTTTAGTTGTCTAGAAGCATAGGCTATCACTATACCATTTAGCATCAAAACACCACCCAACTAATTATTGGGGCATAACCATACACAATAACCCCTCCAACCCTTCTAATAGAGCTAAGATAGGAGCGGACACAAGCTTAACCTTCAAGGTTTTAGAAACTCCACTCGCACTCAACGATTCACTCAAATTAGCCTTACTTAGGGTCAATTAAGTCATAGGAGAAGCAATACGGGAAACCCATCCACCAACCTCCGATAATATCCCACTAAGCCCAAGAACTTCTATTGTTCGATGGGGTCAATGGTCTAGGCTAATTTCTAATCACATCTGTCTTTTAGGATCTACCTTAATACCATCCCCTGACACTACATGACCTAGAAAGGCAACCACCTTCAACCAAAATTCACACGTCTCAAACTTAGCATACAACTTCTCTTTCCCAAGATTTGTAACACTACCCACAAATGGTTTATAAGCTCTAACTAAACCAATACTTCATCAATAGTGATCGCCACAATACACCAAGGTAGGGTTTTAAGACCCTAATCATGAAACCCAAAAACATAGCCGGTGCATAAGTCAACCAATCGGCTAAAAAGGTCACTCCTATCCCGAAAGGGCACCTAGGGATGCCACCTAGCCTCATCCTTACTTGGGGACGAAAATCTAAACTGAATATCAATCTTCGAGAAGTGATCAACCCATTGAAGTTGGCCAAATAGATCATAAATCCTTAGGAGAGGCTACTCATTCTTTATGGGAGCCCTAATAAGTTGTTGGTAATCAATACATTTTCTAAGGGAACCAACCTTCTCCTATATAAATAATCATTGGGAAACTCACTAGGAATGACATTAAGGGACTCGTCTATCACCAGATCAACTCGATAAATATAACTTAGGTTCAACACCCTCTAACTTTATACAAGATGATACATGCCACCCTTAGGAGACAATTGTACCTCAAGACGATAAATGGGCTTACCTCTTCACTACCAATCAAGAACGGGTTTATTAGGGAAACAAAATCTAACTCTATGAGTCCTACTATCCAAGGAGCACAACATCTTATGCGACTAATCCACCCTGAGTATGGCATTAAAATCCACCTAATCAACCCAATAATTCACAAGGCAAGACCTAATGCAATGCGTACACAGAACAACATCTATGAACTTTTTAGCAATAAAACACTCGACAAAAAGGGTAGACACCAAAGGTTTACATAACAACTTGGGGCACACTTTAAGCCCACTAGCAATAAGAAAGAATAATGAAAGAGATAGTGGCACCCGGGCCTATCAAGGCATACACATCAAAGCTAAAACAAAATTTCAACATACTGATAGGAATGTCGGGCACCTGATCCCCTCCTTGAGTCCCTTAATCAACATAACCACCTTGCCCTTGTAGTCAGCGACCCTTACCTTTGTTGTGGACATGTGGACATTCAAGAGTTTTGTGGCCCATCTCACCACACCCAAAGCATGCACCCGTGTTCCTCCACCATGCACCACTATGATTCCTCCCATATTTTAGGCATCTAAGATGGGTTACCCCATCATCACCCCTTTTACTCTTATTGCATTTATGAGGGCAATGCCTTCTTTTATGCCCCTCTTCACCACAATCGAACCAAACATTAGTGTCCCTCAAATATGGGCCTCTAAGCACCTTACAACATATTGGACACATAGCATTATCTTTATCTTTGAGACTTTAGAACTTCCCTCCAAAATGGGCCCTCTTATCGTCACTACCCCTTCTTTTACCATTTCAAGTCTCGGGAGCACTCACTTATTGATTGAGATGAGTTGTCAATTTTGTCACTATTTTGGCCATAACCCATAGAGTACTGCGAACCTCCACATTTGATATATCCCCATCCTGAGTAGCTTGAGACATATCCTGAAGTGTAATGGTTAGGGATTAGCAATAATCCCTAGAGGACCTAACTCTATCGCATGACGTAGATCATGAAGAACTGAAACATTTCCTAAAATGCCTCATAGCCTCTCATTCATAGTCGTGGCGCATTTCACAACCATGAATAAGACACTAATCGATGCGATGTGTTGGACGCCAAAGACTTAACAACCTAGTTCTCTGATACCAAGTTTGCACAACCCAAGCCTAGGGCCTAAAAGTGACACGGTGCAAGGGGAACCCGAAGGGACCCCAAGCAAGCCTCTTAGCACATTATTACACATCCTTGATTGCGAAAGCAACAAAATAACAACAAGAGATAGTAAATAGGGATAATCGAGGGCTAAGGGACATCCTTCATATCATAAACAACTAGAGTCAAGAGAGAGTCAAAGCTTATAACATCACACATGACATGTACAACACCTCTACTACATAGATAAAAGCGGGGGCCAACATGAGAAGTCGACCTCACCCTCATAGTCAACATATACATAAAAAAAAGATAATCTTAGAACATAGCGTGACATCATAAGCACAGTCCCCAGAATGGAGGACTCACCAACAAGGTTGAGAGAAATTGTACTAGCCACGTGGAAGGATATTCTCAAGTGAGGCTCCAGTTCTTACATGCTGACATCATGTAGGCATAAAGTATGTGTTAGTATGTTTGAATGTACTTAGCATGTAAGATGCAATGTAACAAGTGATAAGCACCATAAACAAAATGCATAACATAGGCAATGGATGAACATATAGTAATATGGCATGTATGGATGATGCTTGAAGTATAAACCATGATTATATATAGAACATAAGGTTTGTGTAAGGAGAGACTATTGTTAGTATATATCCAAGGCCTACCACCTCCCTGGAGAGGTGAATGAGGTACGAACCATTTATTAGGTTGATGAGGTACAAACCCCCCAACAAGGTTGATAGAGTACAAACCCCCCAATATGGTTATCAAGGTAAAAACCCCTTGACATGGTTGCATGGACCTACCACCTCTCAAGCGAGGCGACCGAGGTACAAACCCCTCAACAAGGTTACTCGGGCCTACAACCCCCCGAGTGAGGCTTGGTCAATTCCCAACACTATAGAGATATTTCATATACATACATTTATTTTATCATCATATAGCCATTCAACTCATAAGACATGCATTGCACCTTCAATTCCTCAAGAAACTCATAACCGAACATTTTATCAAACATTTGGCATGTGTGTAGTATTAGTGTAAAACCATGCAATTCAAGAGTGAAATCATGCTAGAAAATACCATGTAGAATCATCCATAGACACTTGGTAACACCCTCAAGCAACATATATCAACACCCTTCATCAAATCTCACAATAGATCTTAGATTCATAGCTCAAAACATGCTAAAACTACTATACTTTCATAAAACCCCGACATAGTGTGCAGTGAAATTCATAATAATAAGACTCATGCGTAAATCAACTTTAAATCATGCAATTCTAAGTAAAAGAGAGCATCGGTAGCATAGGTCAAAGGAACTCATTAAAGAACCCCACATACCTTAGCTTGGGAGAATAGCTTGATGAAGATTGGAGATGGAGACTTGAAGCTTGAATGATAACCTTAGAATCCAGATGAGTTTTGGGACTTGAATTTAGGAGATGAAATATTGCCTAGGTGTTTAGCAATGTATTTTAGAATATCTTGAATGATATGAGAGTAAAATAAGGCTAAGTATAGGTATTTTCATGCATGGGAAGGCTTAGGTCCAAGACCCAAAAGTCTTGGACCAATCCTGAAAACTGGCACCAAAATAATGAAGGTCAATCTCACTACACCCAAAGCATACACCTGTGTCCCTCCAATATACACCACTATGATTTCTCCCATTTTTTGGGCATCTAAGATGGGTCACCCTATCATTGCCCCTTTTACTCTTATTGTGTTTACGAGGGCAATCCTTCCTCTTATGCCCTTCTTGACTATAATCGAAGCAAATATTAGTGTCCCTTCATATGGGCCTGTATGCACCTTACCACATGTTGGACACATAGCATCATCTCTATCTTTGGGACTTTAGAACTTTCCTTCAAAACGGGCCCTCTTGTCCTCACTACCTTTTCTTTTACCATTTCAAGTCTCGGGAGCACTCACTTGTTGATTGAGATGAGTTGTCAATTTTATCACCGCTTTGGCCATAACCCATAGAGCATTGTGAACCTCTGCATTTGATATATTGTCATCCTGAGTAGCTTGAGACATATCCTAAAATGTAACGGTTAGGGATTAGCAATAAGCCCTAGGGGACATAACTCTATCGCATAACATAGATCATGAAGAAGTGAAACATTTCCTAAAATGCCTCATAGCCTCCTATTCATAGTCGTGGCGTACTTCACAACCATGAATAAGACACTAATCGATGCGTTGTGTTGGACACAGAAGACTTAACAACCTAGTTCTCTGATACCAAGTTTGCACAACCCTAGCCTAGGGCCTAGAAGTGACACGGTGCAAGGGGAACCCGAAGGGACCCCAAGCAAGCCTCTTAGCACATCATTACACATCCTTGGTTACGGAAGCAACAAAATAACAACAAGAGATAGTAAATAGGGATAACTGGGGATAAGGGATATCCTTCATATCATAAACAACAAGAGTCAAGAGAGAGTCAAAGCTTATAATATTACACATGACATGTCTAACACCTATACTACATAGATAAGAGCGGGGGCCAACACGAGAAATCAAGCTCACCCTCATAGTCAACATATACATAAAAGAAAGATAGTCTTAGAACATAGCATGATGTCATAAGCATAGTCCCCAAAATGGAGGACTCACCAACAAGGTTGAGAGAAATCGTACTAGTCACATGGGAGGAGATGTTCAAGCAGGGTGATATTTCCTATATGGTGACATAATGTAGGCATAGAGTATGTGTTAGTATGTTTGAATGTACTTAGCATGTAGGATGCAATGCAATAAATGATAAGCACCATAAACAAAATGTGTAACATAGGCAATGGATGAACATATATCAATATGGCATACATGGATGATTCATAAAGTAAAAACCATGCTTATATATAGAACATAAGACATGTACAAGGAGAGACCATTGTTAGTGCATATCAGAGGCATTCCACCCCCCTGGAGGCGAATGAGGTACGAACCCCTCATTAGGTTGATGAGGTACAAACCCCCCAACATGGTTGATGGAGTACAAATCCCCTAACATAGTTATCAAATTACAAACCCCTCGACATGGTTGTATGGGCCTACCACCTCCAGAGCGAGGCGATCGAGGTACGAACCCCTCAATAAGGTTACTCGGGTCTACAACCCCCCGAGTGAGGCTTGGTCAATTCCCAACACTATAGAGATAATATTATATACAAACATTTCTTTCATCATCATAAAGCCATTCAACTCATAAGACATGCATTGGACCTTTAATTCCTCAAGAAACTCATAACCGGACATTTTATCAAACACTTGGCGGGCGTGTGGTGTTCGTGTAAAATCATGCAATTCAAGAGAGAAATTATGCTACAAAATACCATGTAAACTCATCAACAGACACTTGGTAATACCCTCAAGCAACATACATCAACATCTTTCATCAAATCTCACAATAGATCTTAGATTCATAGCTCAAAACATGCTAAAGCTACCATACTTTCTTAAAACCCCAACATAGTGTGCAGTGAAATTCATAATAATAAGACCCATGAGTAAATCAACTTTAAATCATGCAATTCTAAGTAAAAGAGAGCTTGGGTATCATAGGTAAAAGGAACTTATGAAACAACCCGACATACCTTAGCTTTGGAGAATAGCTTGATGAAGATTGGAGATGGAGACTTGAAGCTTGAATGATAACCTTAGAATCCGAATGAGTTTTGAGACTTGAATTTAGGAGATGAAATATTGCCTAAGTGTTTAGCAGTGCATTTGGGAATGTCTTGAATGATATGAGGGTGAAATAAGGCTAAGTACTACACCCAAAGCATACACCTGTGTCCCTCCAATATACACCACTATGATTTCTCCCATTTTTTGGGCATCTAAGATGGGTCACCCTATCATTGCCCCTTTTACGGAAAGGCTTAGGTCCAAGACCCAAAAGTCTTGGACCAATCATGAAAACTAGCACCAAAATAACACAGTGTTGCATCGCGCCACAAACGCACACCACCCATTGAAATTTGATACTTTAAAAATTGAAATTGCGATTCATTTTCTCTAAAATCAGGGTTAGAACCATTTTCTACTCAAATTGACCTCCTGAATAAGAATATGAAGTCAAATTTTTGAAATAATGAATGGATTTTGAGATATATAGGAATTATGATTCCAGGCACTTTTGAGGCATATTTTTGGGCACTTTTTGGGGTCGTTTCAAATTGTTCTCCCTTACTCCTTATTTTTAATCTTTTTCGGGTATTTTATCATCATTTTTTAGCTCGTCCCTTATTTTCAAACTTCTTTTGCTTTTTCAACTCATACTAAGGCATCTTTTTCTCTATTTCTCTCACCCGGTACATGACTTTCTATTCTTTCTTTTATTCCCCAATTATCACCTTATTTTTTTCTATTATACCACAACATAAGACACCCTCAACTTTAGGATTTTAGCCTGAGCTGAAGTACACAATATCCAATCCCCAAACCAGGGCCACTTTTGGTAGCCACCCTCAACTTAGGCGATTTGCCTCAATCATGGTTGACAATGTTCAAGGACTGACCAGGGCCAATTATCAAGGTATTTAACAAGATAAGATTATGCTAGTTAGGTATCGAGAAAGAAAAAGTTCATGTAAGGCTCAAACATTTGGAATAAGGGATAAACCCTTTTCATTTGGTGGGTCATTTAGGCAAAAGTGGACTAAATGAAAAAATAAGGGCCTAAGATCCCTTTCTAATCCATACAATCTCTAGTCCAACTCAAACTAATAGGGCAAGTTCTGAATCTGTAAACAATGCATGAACACAACAAAATTAGCTCACATGCACATGGCATTGCATACATAACCAACACAGACTCAAAGATCACGCTTCAAACATCAATTTGTCTTCACTTAGTCAGAACAAACATTGCCAAACCATTCAAACATACATGATCACAAAATAACCAATCATCAACAAATATTTCTAGGTTATCAATTTTTTCAAAAATGTTTATAAACCACCAAAACAGTGTACATGTTAAGACTTTAATCACCATATACCACAAAAATTATCTATAACACCTAAAACGTGCCGGTTTAACATGAAAATAAAAATCTATAAGGCAAAAGAACACAGGTATGAAAACCTCAGGATATCAAAAACTAGAATAGTTATGGATTAAAGGCTACTCAGACTTCACCCTAGTCCATAACTACCCACACCCCCTCAAAAAACATGTACTTTATCCACAATGTACAAAAGCAAAAGCAAAATAAGCATATGGGGTCAAAAAATCAAATATCAAATGGTGGTTAAGCACCGGTCTCTCGTTGTCTATGAGCATCTCCCTCCTATGGGGTAGTCTATGCTACAGCAGTGCTAGATGAGCCAATGCCCTGCACTCAATCAAGCTCCTTGGTTCTCCTCAACTCTGCTTCCTCTCTTAAAGTCCTCAGAGCGTACCCAGTGATATCCTCCTCTAACTACTCATCCTTCTCGAAGGTCTTCTACTGCTTGTGCCCCTCCTCTACATCAGCCTCCTCTATTGGTCTCTTCCCAGGAGCACCCGGTTGTTTATCTGAGAACATGTCAAATAGCGGCTTATCTAGAGGTGTAGACTCAGGAACTATGATTGGAGTCGCTAATGATGTAATCAAGTCAGTCTTGAACTTTATCAACTCCTGACATAAGACTGACAAATCTGCAGGCTGGGCCTCAGAAAGCCTCTTTTGAACTCTCTCCTAAAAGGCATCAACTCAGGCATCTATCATAGCAATCCTCTAATCAACAACTGAAGTAGTGAATGCCTTGCATTTATCCTTTAATGCCTGAACTATCGACTGGACCCATAGCTTAATCTAATACGAAAGCTGGGCTAGCTGAACCTCAGCCCATGATAACCTCCAAACCATAGCCTGAAAATCAATAGCAGACATAATATATGTAGGAAGAGTTAATGATGTAAATGGCTCTGGTATTAGTGCGGCTGAAATGGGACCCATCTCGATGTTGATTATTGCAGGCTGCTCTGGTCCCTTATCGGTAGTAGTAGCAGCTGTAGTAGAAGTGGTGACAGCCATCAAACCCTTGACATATGGCTCTTGCATGAATGTCTCGATCATAGGAGGAGGTTGTGCCTGCTGAAGTGCCACTGGGTTCTCATCAGCCTTGATCAAGTTGGGATCCATAGTGTGGACGGCCCCAATATATGGATCAAGATGAAGTGAAACTCTCACCCCTAGCCTTCATGCATAGTATTTGTATCAGTATTGGAAATGGCATGCATTGGCCCTCTTGAGCACCGACTCTTGGATCTGCTCAGCTATCAGGTGTGCCGAATCAATATCGTAGCCAGCTAAGATATTGGCTAGTATAACTGCTCGGTCCAACATAATGATGTTATCTATGAAAGTGGATTGGATGTAAGATCTAATGATAGCCTACCAAAAGTTAGTGGGAAAGGAGAGGGAGGACTTCACTATCAGCTTAGAATATATAGTGACCCAAGTAGGCTCTGGACCATGCTCTACGATCTGACTAGCCACCCATCTGAAAAGCTTCGTCCGCTGGTCAACACTTTTAGAAATAATAGCCTGTCTAATCTCGTGAATCACTCCATCAAACTCAGCTATAGAATTTGGTGGTCTATATATAGGCTCAAAATGCATACGGTAGGTCGTCTCCTTTGAGATGTCGAGTAGTCAACCTCTAACCAAAACCTCTCTCAATCTAGGCTGATTGAGAGCCTTCTTCCCATTGGGAAGATCTCATAGAATAGTATTGGCATAAGCTACATAAAACTCTCATACTAGGAGGGGGGAGTACTTACCCAGCTTGTCCGTTTACCATCTGAGCCTATATTGTCTTATCTTGAACGCTAGAGTTGGGACATGGCTCAAGCCTGTATCTACTAATCGAGGTTCCTTATAGAATGATCTCACCGGCTTCCCTTGCGCCTTCAGCTCTAGCCCCTATCTGTAAATGGCCTCCATGCCCTCGATACCCCATCAATGATACTGAGGATCTAAGTCAGAGATGGATGGGGCAAGTGAGGACTGGGCATCTTGCCGGTCCTAAGGTGTATCCCCTGACTCAAACCCATCGTCATTGCCCTCCTCGTCAAATTGGGAGGTAATCTCCACCTGCATCGAGCTTTGAGCATCCCTAGCAGTAGCTACCCTAGTCTAAGGCACCCTGGCCTGGGGATCAATCCGGACATTGGGGACCTCGTTAGATCCGTCTGAGTGCTTATTGTCCAAACTTTCATCAAGAAGTCTCTGATTGAAGGACTTGATAGCTGTATTTCTATTTTTGGGGCCTATTATACCTAGAATAATCAAAAATCACAATTAGCCCCAAACAAACATAAACAAAAGAAAACAAAAGTAAAATAAAAACATAAGAAATTCAACACTGCATCAGTTGCAATTGACAGGTACGAGACCTTGGTACAACTCGTAGCGGAGACTATGAGTCATATTGTGGCCTCATGGTCCATAGGTGCTTCACAATTTTAGAAAATAAACCTAGGTATGAGATACAGTTATGACTCGTAGACTCGACTACGGGTCATAGAAAAGTCTCGTACAAGGTTTCAGTTTGCAAAATTAACACATGCTTAAGTCCATGAAACCCCACTACGATTTATAGATGGGACTATGGCCTGTAATTAGGTCTTGTATGGTAAATGTTCAAGGTCCTAAGGTCACTGTTATTCCCTATTAGAGACAACTATGACTCGTAAACCCTTCTATGGGTCATAGAAGGCTCTCGTAGCAAAGAACAATAGGTACCTGAGGTACCTATCACTTCACTAGTGAACTTTAAATGCAAATTTACTAAAATTAAATAGCATCAAAGCAAGCCTATTTCATCTATAAGTCAAGTACAAAAATAACCTGGACCCTAAATATGACATTCCGATCAAAAATCTACCCCATTAAAAGATCACATCAATCAATACACAATAAAACACCCATCACCCAAGGCATTCAAGAACAACCCATGTAATCAATCCCCAAGACATACAATGCCATCACAACAAACTCATACATAGAAGTCTAGGGACTAAATTCACAAGCATATCAAGAATTCGTTCAACCCACAAATTTCACCATGACCACAATACCTAATACACAATATCATGCTACTATGATTTCGCCAATCAAATAACAATTACAACCCTACCTCATGCACTTAATCAACAAATACATAGTATAGCATGAACATTAAAACCAAGAAACCAGGGAAATTTCCTTTCACTAAGGTTAACACAATCACTATCAACCAAAACAATCCTAACTCTACTCCATATCATTACACATTAATGGTGTTGTTTAATGGCACACTTAATACTTGCACCTAATCAAACCATCCATATCACATAAAAATTAAGGATTAAAGTAAACTAAGAGACATACCGTATGTGGAAGAATTTCAATGAGCGAAAACAAGGAGAGAAAATAGCAAAATCCTGGGCACTATTGGACTCACCGGAAAATGTGGCCAGAGACAGGGATAGTGATCAAAAAATATTTTGGGGGAAAGATTAGGAATAAATTGAGTATGAATTAGGTTTAAAATTTGGTCAAAAATAATTTTGACCTTCTATATACCTTATAAGCCAACTTTAAAAATCCTTGAGTCAGGCCTATGAAACCCTGACTATGGGTCATAGCTCTAACTACGGCCTGTAGGTCTTGGTCTCAAAGGCCACTTGACACCTAAAAAAATTTAGAAATCATACCTGGGCACTACGAACACAATTTATGACTCATAATATGGACTACGAGCCGTAAATTTGGCTCGTAGTGTGAGTGCCAACTTCACATAATCACTGTCATCCTCTATGAGGCATGACAATAAGTCATAGTGTACATTACCCCTAGTAGACCTGGTCGTAGAGGCTGCTTTCATGCCATTTTCTAAACTTTCTCCATTATGTCCAAGACCTGCACAATTATCTCAAAGTGCACCATCCTACCAATATACAACCAATTCAATGTCTAAAAATAAAAAAAAAATCAACACTCAATCAAACTGTTAACTAGAAATCCACAAATTACCTATAAAATCAAAAACAAACAAAAGCATAAAATCCTCTTAGGTTACCTCCCAAGAAGCGCCTTATTTAACATTATGGTATGACTTAGTGATCTTGAGTACTCAAGATTCCTCAATAGTCCACACTTCACTTTTGAGTTCATCGGGGTGCTTCATAGACTGGCGAATGTCGCAAACCACTTCTGCATCATTTACCCTGAGCTTGAGTTGACCCAAATTCAATCTACTAGGGCTCTCCCTGTGGCCAAAAATGGTCTGCCCAGAATAATAGGGACCTCAAAATTGACTTCGCAATCAAGAATCAAAAAATTCCCCAGGAATATAAACTTATCCACTTTCACCAATACATCAAAAAATATTTCTTCCGACTTCTTGATTGAGTAGGTTAACCCAAATCAAGCTTTTTAAACACGGCAAGAGGCATCAAATTTATACTTGCTCCTAAATCACATAATGATCTTGCAAATTCAACATCGTTGATGGTACAAGGGACGGTAAATACACCAGGATCCTCTCTTTTCAAGACTAAATATTTGGTCGTAATGGCACTACAATGTTGGAGCTCTTGCAAAAGCTCTTGGCTCATCGTGCGCTTTTTCATCACCAAATCATTCATACACTTAGCATACCCGGTCATCGTCTCCAATGTTTTAATAAGGGGGATGTTGATGGACAATTGTTTTAACATGGATAGGAAGTGTTTGAACTTACCATCCTCCTCCTTTTGCTTAAGCCTTTAAGGAAAAAGAGGGGGCGGTCTTGCAATAGTCTTGTTCTTTTCTTGCTTGTTCACTACTTCATCTCTCACCCCATTGTTAGCCAAACCTTCTTCCTCAACCTCAACTCTGTCATAAATACTCTTTTCATAATCCTCATCACAACCACCAGCATTGGAGGGTCAATGGTACTCTTTCCACTCCTCGTCATAATCACCATACAATGTCCCTCGTTCTTAGGGTTTTGGACCATGTTGCTCGGCAAAGTACCCTTTTGGCATTGATTCAATTAAAGGGATATTTGACCAAATTATTGTTCGAGTTGCTTGATCGCTACCAAATGAGATTCGATCTTTT
>DF359213.1:95591-109571 GCA_000787875.1 Solanum virginianum | reverse complement strand
CGCTACCAAATGAGATTCGATCTTTTTATTGATACTTGAGATATCTAATTTCATTCCCTTTAAAGTCTCGTCTTGGTTATCCATTTTCTTTAACAATTCGCCAAATATTTCCTTGATCCTTGAGTTGCTAGAACCGGCTTCACGTTATGAAAAGGCACATAAGGATCGTTTCTATACCCTTTTCTTTGGCCCCACTCAGCGTCTGGCATCCTATATCTCTCAAAATAACCACCACGGTTATCTCTGTATACACCCTCTCAGTTGTAGTTTTGACCTTGATTTCTGAAACTACATTGTTTCAAAAACCCATCACTTGATCTCTAACAAAGCAAGCATCTTCATCAAAATATGACTCACCATACACGGGCGCTCTTGGAGGTTGGTAGGCAACCGTATAAGCACTTTCTTGAGTTTGTTTCACAACCAAGTCCACATAAGTCTGGAGTTGAGTAAGTTGTTTCATGATCTCATCATTTATTTTTGCTTGCTCTGAACTAACACTCACCGCACAAGAGCTCCTTGTAGTGGTTCTCTCCCTTTGGCCCTATGCTTTATTGGTCTTCACTACTTGATCCATCCTTTCCACTATCTGTGTGAATGGTTGATCTAAGAACATGCCTCCCATGATTTTATCGGCATACCCTTGACTATTCTCATCAAGAGCCCGATAGAAAAATGTCCACTAAGGCATCATCCATAATCTTATGGTCCGAAACCATTCAAAAACATTTGGTCAACCTCTCCCATGTTGTGCTAATAGAATAACCTGGCAATTGCTCAAAGTTATTGATTTGGTCCTTAAATTTAAGCTTTTTGGACCCTGGAAAGTATCGCTCTAAGAAAGCTCATAGCAAATCTGCTCAACTGGTGATTGAGCTCTGTGGGAGTTCTGATAACCATATTGTTGCATTACCGATAAGAGATAGAGGGAACACATGTAACCCAGTAGCATCCATAGAAAAATTATATGTACCCATCACACTTTTACAAACAAATGCAACATTATGAAGATGACTGTGAGGATCCTCAGTAGGTAGCCCTGTAAGCAAACCACAATTCTAAAGCATTTGGAGTAATCCACTCGACATTGTCAACTTAGTGTCTGCCGGTAGTGGTGGAAACACTATAGCACCTATAATGTCCATAGCCATAGGGTTCAACCGATATTAATTCCAACTGTATGCATTCCCATTGAAATTCCTATGGTGTGCCCTATTTTCCAGTGATGGTGAATTTTCCTCTCTACCCACATCATCATTATGTCAATCCATGGCTTTATTAATTGCAATATCCACGATTGATTGGACCATTCTCCTTACAACATGTTGGATATCAAGAGTAATTGGAGCTAAGGATCCGCCGTGGCTTCTTGTGTTGAGCATACACCTAGTATACCCTTAAAAAGAGACTAAACAAAAAAACAAAAACAAAAATAAAATACAAGGGAACTAAGCAACCAACACTTGAATTAACTACTAGTGAAATCAAGTCAAAACTTCGTTGTATTCCTCGGCAATGGCGCCATTAATTTAATCATGCTTAAACAGTACCTCTCACTTTGAGGTTAAAGCAATCGTTGTCAAATATAAAACCTATCTATAGGTTAGGGTAAAATCCCAAGGGAATATAGGGTCTTGCCGTATTGATTCACCAACAATTATTTCAAGCATCAAATAACTCTATTCTCAATAAAAAGTTGGGGTTTGTAATGATATGTAGTAAAATAAAACTATAGTAACAAAGTGAAAAGACAATCAAATTGGAGAGAAACATGGGAAATTGTGTTCCCCAGATTCACAAACTCATACACCCCAGATAACATAACCTAAATTAGGACATTGTATGCAGGATGGTAACTTAGGTTCTTCTAACCCTTAGGCAAAGGTGAAGGTCAAATTTCACTATGGTGCTTAGCCAGCTACCATAGTGTGCCAAACTAATTGTTACCTATTGTTCTAGTCAACCTCTCCTTTGTTGGGTTTGGTTAATTAGACGAGAACACACCAATTGAATTATGTCACCCATTTCCTATTCCTATTCATCACTACCTTGATCGGGATCATGACACTAGGCGGGGTTTAATATTGGCCACCATTAAAAAATAAGCAAAATAAAGGAAAATGGATAATACATGCAAATTCCCAAATCAAGAAGTGCAAATAATCTGGGTTGTTAAGCTAGCTACTCATGGTTCCCACAATCCCAAGTTGTGGATTTAGCCACTCATGGCTTAGGCACACAAATCAACAATGAAATGAGAAGACATGGAAGATTTCTTATTCAAGCAAATTGAAGCCAATGAAACCCTCTTTGAAATTAGAATCACAAGCTTGAATGATGAAATTTATCCACAAGTGAATCTAAATCCCCAAATTTGTGTCTCAAAGTAGAACCCTAATTTTCCACTCTAAAACCTTACAATATTCTAAGAGTTCTCTCAAGAAGAATGAATTTGTAGAAGTCACTTCTAAAATCCTAACATTTACTATTTATAGTATTCAAAAAAAAGTTCTTAAAATAATTCGAAAATCTTATGCTAGCTCGTAGGATGACCTACGAGCCGTAATCGGGCTTTTTCGGTCTGCACTTGGCATTATAGACTTCACTGCTATGATCAACCTCTATGAGTCGTAGTCTGGTATGCGACTCATAATGACTTTGGTAGTCCACTATTGCATTTCTTGGTCCAATTTTAATCAACATTGTTAATTATTATGAGGCCCCCTTCTACAAGTCGTAGTGAGGACTACGACCTATACCCTAAGCTCGTATGGCTGACTTCAAATTCCAAATTTTTGTTTTGGAAACTGTTAATTACTATGATCATCTCTTATGACTCATAGCTTAGGGTACAACTCGTAGTGGGTCTCATAGATCTTCAAAAATCAACAAAATCTGCAACTTTTCCCAAAATCAGGCCAACTTGTATTTTCTATAAAAATAAACACAAAAACACATAAAGACCCTTAAAAGTCATATTGAGAACACACAAAATCCTTTGTTTTAGGTACTAAATATGTTGTATTTTGACAGCACATCAGTAGAAACATGGGCTATTTATGAGCTTACCATCAGAAGATCTGCATAGCCACTTGCACAATGTTGCATTTGTTTATAAGAGTGTGATAGCAACACATAATCTATCTATGGATGTTGTGGGACTTCGTGTATTCACATTGTCTCTTCTTTGCAATGTTGTATTATGGCTATTTGAGCTCCCACAGAGTTTGATCACTAGTTGGGAAGATTTGCAGAAGACTATTTTGGAAAGTTACTTCCCTAAATCGAAGAAGCTCAAGATAAAGGACCAAATCAATAACTTTGAGCAACTTCCTGGTGATTCGATAAGCATTACAAGGGAGTAGTTTACTAAATGTTTGAGGAGTGTCCCTAACCATAAGATAGTTGATGATGCCTTTATGGAGATCTTCTGTCGTGCCCTTGATAAGAATAGTTAAGCTTGTGCTGACACTATTATGAGGGTATGTTTCTTGATCAACGATTTGCAAGGATTGCAGAGCGTATGGAGCAAGTGATCAAGATAAATTATGTATGGAAACAACAGGATAGAGCTTCCACAAAAGGTTCATATGCTGTGAGTGTTGGTTCAAAGCAAGCCAAAATTAATGAGGAGATTATGTAACAACTTGCTCCGCTTCATATAAGCATAGATGTGGTTATCAAGAAAACCAAGAAAGATTAAATGTGGTAGTTCACCAACCTCCATGTGCAACATGTATGAGGAGCCTTATTTTAAGGAGGATGCTTGTTTGAGTTTTTGGACCAATGTCCAAGGGTCCAATCAGGGCTATTGGTGCCAAGCTTTAGCCAGCTACCATAGTGTGCCGAGTTTTTGGACCAATGTCCAAGGGTCCAATCAGGGCTATTGGTGCCAAGCTAGGAACTATGGTATAGATAAAGCTTATAGAGACAACCAAGGTGATTATTACAATAGGAACAGGGGTCCAAATACAGATTGGGGAGAAGAGATGGTTGAACAAGTAGCCGAAGAAGGATGGGAGAGAAGTTATGTTTGTCAACAACATGGACATAGGTAGATCGATGATCTATGTGCAGCAAGATGAGGAAAGGCAGCAAGATAGAGAGTATATCAAGAATAAGAGGTTCAAAACATCCAACCATGAGGTTGGGAATTGAGGAAATAGGAAGGGTGGCGAGTTTCAATTCGAGCTAACATATTCATCTCTTAGTGCATTGGCACCCAGAAATTGGAACGAATAGAAGTCTCAGACTTTTAGAGCCAAGGAATCTCAGTCACAAACTAATGTGGATCAAGGTTCTTAAGGTAAGCCACCATGTGGTAAGTGCGACAAATTACACTTCAAAAAATGCCATGAGGAAAGTGATTCGTGTTACAAGTGTGGCCAAATAGGTCACTTCTAGAGAGATTATCCAAAATGGGTCATTGAGGCCTAGTCTTTGACCCTAACACCACCAGCAAGGGTAATCAGAGAGTTGCAACTACTAATACCAGTGGAGGAACAAATCCTCTATATGTAATGGGAAACCGACAAGATTAGAAAATGGCACTAGATGTGGCAACATGTATGGTACGAGTCTTTACCTTTGATTATCATGCCTTACTTGATTCGAGTGTCACTCAATATTTCATAACTCCTTATGTGGCCAGTAAATTTGACATTCTTCCCAAGTGCTTGCTTGAGCCCTAATTTATTTCTACTCTTGCAGGTGAGTCTATTCTAGCTGAGAGAATTTATGGAGATTATATAGTTTCCATCCATTATAGGGATACTCTTACTGATTTAATTGAGTTAGAGAGGATTGATTTTGATGTAACCCTTGGCACGGACTGGCTTAATACCTGTTATGCCATTGTCAATTCTAGAGATCAGACTGTCAATTTCCAATCTCGAATGAGCCTGTCCTAGAGTGAAGGGTAATTCTATGGCACCTAAGAGTAATTTTATTTCTTATCATAAGGCTAGCAAGCTAATCTCTAAGATATATATCTATCATCTCATGCGAGTTGAGTCTAACAATGTTGAGCCTCCTATGTTTGAGTTTGTCCCGATTGTGAATGAGTTTCTTGAAGTGTTTCCAGAGGATTCGCCTATATTTCCTCCTGATAGGGAGATTGACTTTGGGATTAATGTTGCCCTTGACACCCAACCTATCTCTATTTTGCCATATACAATGGCCCTTGTTGAGTTGAAAGGTTTGAGAGAGTAGTTGAAAGATTTGCTAGAGAAAGGCTTTATACAGCCGAGTGTCTCCCTATGGGATGCTCTGGTTCTATTCGTGATGAAAAGGATGGTTCACTAAGAATATGTATTAACTACCGCCAACTGAATAAGGTAACAGTCAATAATAAGTATCCCCTTCCATGGATTGACGATTTGTTTGACGAACTTCAGGGTCCAACTATTTTCTCTAAAATAGACCTAAGATCAGGCTACCACCAGTTGAAGGTGAGAGAATGTGACATCCTAAAGATGGATTTCTGAACCTAGTATGGTCACTTTGAGTTCTTGGTAGTGTCCATCAGGTTAACAAATGCACCTGTAGACTTCATTGACTTGATGAACAGAATATTAAGACAATATCTTGACATGTTCATGATCGCGTTTATCAAATATATTATGGTGTATTATAAAGATAAATAGGAGCATCCTAACCACCTCAGAATCGTCTTACAGGCACTCAATGATAATGAGTTGTATGCAAAGTTTCTAAAGTGTGAGTTGTGGCTTAAATCTATGAGATTCCTAGGCCATATATTTTAGGGCAATAGTATACGAGTGGACACTCAAAAGATTGAAGTGGTTAAGAACTGGCCTAGACTAATCTCCCCAACTAACATAAGAAGCTTCTTGGGCTTAGCAGGCTAATAATACAGATTTATTGATAGGTTCTCTTTAGTATCTGCCTCATTGACCAGACTAACCCAGAAGAAGATCAAGTTCCTATGGCCCGGCGAGTGTGATAGAAGTTTCTATGAGTTGCAAACAAGGTTAATTACTGCACCGGTACTGACCTTGCCTGAAAGAATCAATAGATTTGACATTTATAGTGATGCTTCAAGAGTAGGATTAGGATGTGTATTGACTCAAAAGGTTAAAGTTGTTGCTTATGCTTCGAGATAGCTCAAGGTGCATGAGAGAAATTATCCCACACATAACTTGGAATTGGCAGTAGTGGAGTTTTCTCTCAAACTATGACGTCACTACTTATATGGAGCACATATTTATTTATTATAGACCACAAAAGCCTACAATATGTCTTTACTCAGAAAGATCTTAATTTGAGACAGAGGAGATAGCTTGAGTACTCAAGGACTATGACAAGAGCATCCTCTACCACCCAGGTAAAACTAACACAGTTGCTGATGCTCGTAGCAAGTTATCTATAGGAAGCATGCTCGAATAGAGGAAGAAAAGAAATAGTTAGCTAAAGAGGTTTATAGACTCGCATGATTGGGAGTTCAATTAGATGTAACTAGTAAAGGTGGAGTTCATATGTACAATTGGTCTGCATCATCTCTAGTGGCAGAGGTGAAGGAAAAGCAAGACCAAGACCTTATCTTGCTGCAATTGAAGGCATGTAGGCATAAGAAGAAGGTAATGGATTTTGGCAAAGGAGGAGATAGAGTATTAAGATAGGTGTGTTCCAGATATTGATGGCATTCAACAAAGGATCATAGCAAAAGCTCATAACTCTAGATATCCAAGCTTAGACAAGATGTGTCATGACTTGAGAGAAGTCTACTAATGAAGTGGGATGAAAAGAGACATTGCCAAATTCATTTCTAGATGCTTGAGCTACCTACAAGTTAAAATTGAGCATCAGAAGCCCTGTGTAGTAGCTCAAAACTTTTAAATTCCAGAATGGAAGTGGAAAATGATTAATATGGACTTCATCATAGGCTTATTAAGGTCCCTTAGACAGCATAACTCAAATTTGGGTAATTGTGGATAGGATGACAAAATTTGCACACTTTAGCAGTGAATACGACTAACACCATAGAGGATTATGCCCAATTATATATACAAGAGATTGTTAGATTTCATGGAGTCCCTTTGTCTATCATTTTAGATAGAGGAGCCTAATTCACTACTTAGTTTTGGAGATCCTTCCAAAAAGGCTTAGGTTTGAAGGTAAATCTTAACACTACTTTCCACCCATAGATGGCCAAGCAGAGCACATAGTTCAAACTTTGGAGGATATGTTGAGGGCCTGTGTCATTGACTTCAAAGGTAATTGGGCTGACTATTTGCCTTTGATTGAGTTTTCATACAATAATAGTTTCCATTCGAGTATTCAAATGGCCCCATATGAGGCACTTTATGGGAGAAAATGTAGATCCTTGATTTGTTGGTTCGAGGTGGGTGAGGCAGAGTTGAAAGGGCCAGACTTGGTCTACCAAGACATAAATAAGTGCAGGTCATATGAGAAAGATCGCAGACTGTACAGAGTTAGCAGAAATCCTATACCGATGTTAGGAGAAAAGAGTTGGATTTTGAGGTCAACGATTAGGTGTATTTGAAATTGTCACCTATCAAGGGCGTGATAAGATTCGAGAAGAAAGGGAAGCTGAGTCCAAGTTATATTGGCCCTTACTAGATCATAAAGAGGATGGGCAATGTAGCTTATAAGTTGGAGTTACCAGCAGAGTTAGCGTTCATCCACCTAGTCTTCCAAATTGCTATGTTTAAGAAGTGTTTAGGAGATCCACAGTTGGTTGTGCCTTTTGAAAGTATAGGAGTAAAAAAGAACTTATGTAATAAGGAAATTCCTATCTAAATCCTTGATCATCAGGTTCATAAGTTGAGGACCAAAGAGGTTACATTCGTTAAGGTGTTGTGGAGAAATCAATTTGTAGAAGAAGCCATATATGAAGTTGAAGAGGATATGAAGGCTAGATACCCTCACCTATTCGTGCCTCCTAATGAGGAAACTGATGGTACTGATTCACTTCTATTCTCTGAGTTACATTTCTATTGTTAAGTTGAGTTCTTATCTTTGAGATGATGCTCCTCCTAAGTGTATAACCATTTGAATATGCATGTCTTTAATTTTATTCATACCTAATGATGAGGATAGGAGTAGGCTTTTAGTTCTGAATCCTAAGTTGGAGTTGATTTCTAGAGTATGAGTATTTGAGTATTCGAGTATCCGAGTATCAAAGCTCTTGATGGTGTTTATACTTGATAAGTCATATTCCCCACACTAGCCTAGGAATACCTCCATAACCAAAATTCCCTTATATGTTAAATTGGAGATATTTAAACACCCCTCCACATAGCTCGAAAAGTCCAATGATGCATTTTTTTCAATATCTCAAAATTTGTGCAAAATGTTACAAATCTGACTTTATATTATTGTTCAGAGGGCAAATTGTGTGGGGGAACAAGTACCTACAAGGTATACTTCATCCGTGCCAAGAAAATAATTTTTTTGTGAACCTTTGCAAAAACAATAGCTGTCCGCAACTATTTCGCAATGCGGACCTAGCGCGGACCAGTTCAAAAAATTTTGGAATTTGCTCTTTTTTATTCCAGGGCAATTGGGTAATAACCCTATACCTATATACATGAAAATCCCTCATTGTGAAGCCGTTTTGAGCCCTAAAAAATAACAAAAAACCTCTCAAATTCCTCTCTAATCTTCATCAAATTCTCCATCCATTCTCAAGCTTTTCAAGGAGTCTTGTGGGAATTCAAGAAAACTACGTCAATCCCAAAGTCCTCCTCAAGATTCAAGTGTCCCAATCTCTTTCCAAATCTAAGGATTTCATTGAAGCTTCAAGTCTCCATTTCAAATCTTCTTTAAGAAAATCTCTGAAGTCAAGGTATATGGGTTTCATTCATTGGTTCATTTAACCCATGAGGCCTAAGCTTCCTTTTTACATAAATTACATGATTTTAAGTTGATTTACTTATGGGTCTTACTTACTATGAAGTTGACTATGATCTATGTTGGGGTTTCATGAAATTGTGACCGTTTAAGCATCGTTTGAGTTATGAATCTTTGATCTAACTTGAGATTTGATAAAGGGTTTTGATGTATATTGCATGGTGGTGTTACCAAGTGTTGATGGGTGGTTTTAATTTGAATTTTCTTGCATGATTTCACTCTTGAATTGCATGGTTTTACACTAGCATTACACATCCACCAAGTGTTTGATAAAATGCCCTTTCAAGGTTTCTTTAAGTTTTGGTGATCTATTGGTTGATTTATGATTCAAGTGAATCTACAATGATTTTGGGCTTTCTAAAGATATGTTTAGTTCATGGAAATGTTGATGATGTTGTAAACACGGGTTTAAGCCCTTTCTTAAAGATTTCACCTCTTGTGAGCCCGTTAATGTTGATGTTGTTGCAAGGGTATTGTTTGATGATGAACTATTCTTATGTTTGAAGTTGGGCTCGCCATTAGAGGTCAAGGATGTTTTAGAGCTACTCTTGTCGTGTTGCTATACTTCTTACTAATTATTAAATCTATGATTATCTTATGTATTCTGTGGGATTAGATTTAGCACGGATGGATTGAGGGAGTGCTCTCTTTTCTAGAACTATGTGCCACCATAGGATTATGTTATACCCTTGCAATACTAGTGGATCCATTTAGTATATTTTCTCTTAAAATCCCTTTTCGAAATGGGGTGGGATGCCGTAAGGAGGGTTGCTTTATTCGAAATGGGGCGGGTCCCTGTAAGGTGAAGTATGGTTATAAATCCTTTTTGAAATTTGGTGGGACCCCATAAGGAGGGTTACTTCTTTTGAAATGGGGTGGGACCCCGTAAGGTGGAGTTTGGTTTACCTTGTCAAGTAAGACCGCCTCTTTACCGGTGAGGGGTAATCATCGGGATTTTAAGTTGTAGCTTGCTTGGTCTTATATCTATGTCGGTTGAGGTCTCTTCCCACACTTATGTATTATGGTTTATCTGATGTTCACACTCCAATAAGAAATCGTACGTTGTCAGTCAAATCCACAGGGAATACAGGGCTTGACTACAAGAATTCATTATTAATCATTTCGAGCATCGATAACTAAAATCGCTAAATAGGGGGTTGTAATTTAAGAACAAAACTAAAAGCAAACACTACACTAACAATGCAAGAAATTGCTCAAATTTAGGGATAACTCGGGAATTGTGTTCCCCACAGTTCGTTGACTTAATTACCCTAGACAACATAACTCTAATAGGGAATTCGCATGCAGGATGGTAACTTAGGTTCTTCCGGCCCTCTTGTGAAGGTGAAGATCGAATTTCACTGTGGCGCTTGGTTGGCAACCATGGTGTGCCAATTAACCATTACTCATTGTCCCAGTCAATCTCCCTTTGGTCAGGTTTGGTTGATTAGATGAGAACACATCAATCGAAACCTATTGTCTACTTCCTTTTTCGTATTTGTAGCTACCTTGGTTGAGATTATGATAGTAGGCAGGGTTTGGTGTTGGCCACCACCAAACATCAATCATAATGAAGGGAAATATATAATACATTCAAAACCCCAATCATAGAAATGCACAAAGCCTAGGTTATTTCAAGTCAAATACACATGGTTCCCACAACCCCAAGTTGTGGTTGCTTAGATACTCATGGCTAAGGCAAAACCAACAATAATGCAAATAAATGACATAGTTGAGAGTTCACCCAAATCAATGAAGAATAATAGCACCACAAGTTGCAAAACCACAAGCATTGATGAATGGAGAATGAATACAATGTGAGTTTTGCAATCCCCAAAAGTGAGTTTTCCAATTAAACTTTGAAACCTATACTAAACCCTAAAGATATTCTAGAGAATATTCAAAGTGTTCTCTCTTTCAAGAGTCGCGTCTGGTATCTTTTAAAATAAAACCTATCATAAAGTACTTATAGTATTTTTAAATTCAATCCTAAAAATTAAACAGAAAAGACAGCTAGTAGCAGGTATGTTACACAGGTACGACTCTTAGGGTAACCTATGAGTCGTAATCGACGTCTCATATTAGGCACTTTGCATTTCGGACTTGACTGTTATGACTCACTGGCAAGAGTTATTGTTTGGCAATGACTCGTGTGCTCCTCTCGTAGTCTAGGCCTTCAGTTCTTGGTCAAAAATTTTGGCTCTTTATTTCTTGCTATGAACCCACTCCCTATGACTCGTAGAGTGGCCTCGTAGGGCTGACCTCCACATAGCAAATGTTTTATTTTTGCTCATCGTTCCTTGCTATGAGATCACCCTATGACTCATAGCTTAGGCCATAACTCGTAGGAAGGATCGTATGTCCTACAATTCAGCAAAATCTACAACTTTCTCCCAAAATCATGCCAACATACCTTTTGTGTAATAACAACACAAAAATCCATAAAACCTATAAAAAGTCACATTAAGAACTTAACAAAATCCCTTATTTTAGGCATCAAATGTCTTGTATTTTGATAGCACATCAACATCATCAACTTAGAACTATTGGTTGTCCTAAATTGATGACTCAATCTAAGCAGACAATGAGAAACACATAGTAGCTACTCTAATGGCATATACATCATTTACTCTAATTCAGGTACCCAACTCTCACTTTTAAAACTAGATTATAAAGATACTAATAAACCAAAAAACAAAGATGTATCCGGCAATCCAACTATGACAAGCAAAATAATATCAATCATCCACAATCACTAGGTTAGTCATATGCCAATCAGGCAGTGCAAATGCCCTCACAGAAAAGAATTCCCTCCTACTCACTCAAAAGAATTTAAAATTCAGGGATTGTGCCAGCATCCTCACTCTCACAAATGACTAACACCATAGACTTGCCTCTATACTCAATCCAAATTAATGACAACATGGATTCGGATCACTTTAAGGCTTAATGGCTTGTAACATAGGCTCATGGGCTTTGGAATGGTATTTAGGTAAGTAGTGACTAAAACCTATCCTTGAACCATGTTTACCAACACTTTTACCTTCATAACCCAACCATATCCACTAAATCCGCCCTTATTCTCCTATTTCAAGCTTTTCCCGGGTGCCTTCTTTCTCTTTTTCAGCTGTGCCTTATTTTTAAACTCATTTTTATTATTCTTTTCAACCCAAGGCACTTTTCTTTTATTTTTCTCACTTCTTTCTTTTTTTTCCCAACTAACCACCTTATTTTCATTACTTTACCGCAATAAAGGCCACCTTCAACTTAGGCTTTTAGCCTGAGGTGAAGCACACAATATCTATTCCCCAAACCAGGGCCACTATTTGTAGCCACCTCAACTTATGCCTTTAGCCTCAATCAAGGTTCACATATTCAAGGATAGACCAACGCAAATATCAAGGTATTTCATAAAGTAATGCTAAGTTAGCTAGGTGTCAAGACAAAATGGGTGCATGAGAGGTTCAAACAATTGCAGCAAGAGGTCAACTGTCACATTTGGTAGGTAATTTAGGCAAAAGTGGGCTTACTAAAAGAACAAAGGCCTAAGATTTTTTCCAAGTCAACTAGATCACCAATCCACTCTTAGAGTAATAAGGAAAGTTCTAAGTCAACACATGATACATGAATGCAGCAAAATATGCTCACAAAACACATGGCATCACATACACAATCAAGTATAGACTCACAGGTCATGCTTCAAGTATCAGCTTGCCTTCTCACTTATCAGAACAAACATTACCAAGTAATCAATATGCGTGATTGCACCAATAACCAACAATCTCAAAAATTTTGAGGGTACCAAATTTTCAACAAAATTTAGAAAACATTTAAAGACTATGTATATGCCAAAAGATAATAATACTATGTATCTACAAATTATCTACACTACCTAGACATGCCAGTTCAATAGAAATTAAAATATACATAAGGAAAAAGAAATACGACATGAAAACCTTGGGATCAAAAATAGGGGAAGTTATGGACTCGAGGCAACTAAGACTTCACCTTAATCTAGAACTTCCCACACCCCACCAAAAGAGAATACTTTGTCCTCAAAGTAAAATCATCAAGAAGAGAAATAAGGGGCATATCTTAGGTTGCCTCCCATGAAGCTCTTGATTTATTATCTCGGCGCGACGAGATGCTTTTTGTACTCATGCTTCTTCAAGGTCCCACTCTTCCACTATCTTAATTTCTTCCATATTACCCATGTACATTTTGACCTTCTGGCCATTGACCTTGAAGATTTTACTATCCTTGCTTTCTAGCTCGATGCCTCAATGACTAAAAATGTGTACCACCCTAAAAGGTCCCATCTACTTGGATCTGAGTTTCCCGAGAAACCACTTTAATCTAGAGTTGTAAAGCAACTACATATCTCCTGGAGCAAATTAGTGGTTCTCAATTTTGCTATCATGCTGAATTTTCATTCTTTGCTTATACAAGGTAGAGCTCTCATATGCTCGCAGCCTAAACTCATCAAGTTCATTAACTTGTATTAGTCTAGCTGTAGCTGCATCATTCCAGTCTAGTTTTAGCTTCTTCAGTGCCTATAGTGCTTTGTGCTAAAGTTCAACTGGTAGGTGACAAGCCTTCCTAAACACCAATTTATATGAAGACGTTCCAATTTGTGTTTTGAAGGTTGTGCGGTAGGCTCATAAGGTATCATCCAACTTCCTTTACCAATCGGTGTGATTCACATTCACAGTCTTAGACAAGATTTCCTTTATCTCTCTATTTGATACTTACATTTGCCCACTTGTTTGGGGATGGTAAGGGTTGCCACCCGGAGCTTCATACCATACCTCTCAAGATGAGCTTTGAACAATCAGTTGCAAAAGTGAGAACCCTCATTACTGATAATTGCTCAAGGTGTGCCAAACCTGGTGAAAATATTTCTTCGGAGAAACCCGATAACACTCTTTCCCTCATTGTTTGGTAAGGTTATGGCCTCTATATATTTAGAGACATAATCAATAGCAACTAAGATATACTTATTCCCATGGGAGCTAACAAAGGGTCCCATAAAATTGATACCACAAATATCAAACAACTCGATCACCAAAATAGGATTAAGAGAGA
>DF359213.1:77762-89575 GCA_000787875.1 Solanum virginianum | reverse complement strand
AAATCATATGACCCAAGAATGCAACTTCCTTCAACAAAAACTCACACTTGTCATATTTGGCATATAGTTCCTCCACCTTTAACCTTTGTAACAACCTCAAATGACCCATATGCTCCTCCTACTATGTGAATAGATCAATATATCATCAATGAAGACCACAATAAAGGAATCAAGGTAGGGTTTGAAGACCCTATTCTTTAGGTCCATGAAGATTGTCGGTGCATTGGTCAACCCAAATGACATCACAACAAACTCATAATTCCATATCTAGTCCGAAAGGTCGTCTTAGAAATATCACACTCCCTCACCCTCACTTGATGATACCCCGATCGAAGATCAATCTTAGAGAAAAAGCTAGCCTTTTGCAATTGGTCAAACAAATCATAAATCCTTGGAAGGGGATATCTATTCTTGATAGTGACCCTATTGAGTTGCTGGTAGTCAATGGACATTCTAAGTGACCCATCCTTCTTCTTTACAAACAACACTGGTGCACTCCAAGGTGATTGGCTAGGCCTAATAAATCGTTTCTCCAACAAATCTTTCAATTGTTCCTTTAACTCCTTTAACTCCGCCGGGGCTATACGGTAAGAAATGGGTTAAGTATCAGGGAGGAAGTCTATGCCAAAGTCTATTTCCCTTTTAGAAGGAACACCGCGAAGTTCATTTGGGAAGACATCAAGAAACTCATTTTGCAACCGGGACCGACTCTATGGAAGGACTTTAGACTCCACATCCCTAACCCTCACAAGATGGTAAAGACACNTGACTTTCCCACTCAAGGATGGGTTCATTTGGAAATTGGAATTTAACCCTATGACTTTGGCCACTATATCTTGACTTTCCCACTAAAGGACTGGTTCATTTTGAAATTAGAATTTGACCCTACGGGTTCTATAATCAATAGACGCATAGTAGGCATTCAACCAATCCATCTCAAGAATGATATCAAAATCAACCATGTCTAATTCAACAAGATCACAAGGCAACAATTTATGCAAAATGCAAATAGGATAACTTCTATAAACATTCCTAGCAACAATTGATGCACCAATACAAGTAGACACTTCATATAACTCATGCAACAACTCAGGGTTAACATAGAACTTTTTAGCAACAAAAGGTATAACAAAAGAAAGGGTGGCACTTGGATCAATCAAAGTATATACATCAAAGTCAAATATTTTCAACATACCGATAACAGCATCGGGAACCTCACGAACCCCTTGCCTCCCATGTAGAGCATAAAAATGATTGTGCCTTGGGGCACCACCTTGAGGACTACCTCTACCCAATGGGACTGCATTTACACCCCGGCCCTTGCCACGGTTTCTTGGACAATTCACCTTTTTGTGACCAAGCTCCCCACCATCAAAGCATGCATTAGAACCCTTCAAACATGGGCCCCTATGACACTTTCCATAATTAGGACACACATCAATAGAAGCCACATCATCAACACCTTGAGGTCTATAGAAGTCATTGCAAACCCCTTATTAGTAGCATGAGAATAACCTTGGCTTTGATGGAACTGGCCACCCCTTTGGAACTTACCCTCAAAACGGGCCCTTTTGGCCTCATGGCCCCTTCTCTTCTTCAACCTTTCTTCCTCTATTTGTTCAGCAAATATCATTAACCAAGACAAGTCTATGTCACTAATTAGCATGGCGGACCGACATTCTTCACTCACCAAGTTAGAGACCCCTATCAAGAACTTATTCATCCTAGATCTAAGATCAGCCACCAAATAAGGAGCATACTTTGAAAGTTGATTGCACTTGAGGGAATACTCCCTCACACTCATAGCAACTTCTTTCAAGTTCATGAACTCTACCAACTTAGCCTTCCTAAGCTCAAGAGGGAAGAACCGATTAAGGAAAGCCAATTTGAACTCCTCCCAAAGCACTACATTACCATTTTCCTTCTCCCTCTTCCATTGGTCATACCATATTTGGGCTACCCCCTTTAGTCGGTATGCCGCCAACTCTGCCTTTTCATTCGGCCCAACACCCATGATATTTAAGAACTTGTAGACCTCATCAATGAACTCTTGTGGATCTTTATCCACCTTTGACCTATAGAACACCAGAGTATTTATCCTTATGAAGTCTCTTACCCTAGCTCTCGGGATAGTAGCATAAGGAGCTTGGGCCCCTTAGTTGACTTGGTTGGCCACAAATTAGGTAAGCATAGTGAGAGCATTCCTGAGCTCACCATTGGTAGGATGCTCATCAGGAGTTTAGGCCCTTCTTCCTCTAGCATAGCAAGGAATAATCGTTAGGGGGAAAACTTACCATAACTCTATAGCACGACTTGGAACATGAAGAAGGGAAATATTTCCTAAAATACCTCATAGCCTCCTATTCATAGTCATGGCGCGCTTCACAACCATTAATAGGACTATGATCGACGCAGTATGTTTGACTCCGAGGATCTATTAACCTAGGGCTCTGATACCAAGTTTGTCATGACCCAAGCCTAGGGCCTAGACGTGACATGGCAAATAGGTAACCCGAAGGAATCCCCAAACAAGCCTCTTAACTTATCATTACATATCATTGGTCGTGGAAGCATATAAAAGATATAAAAAGTAAGAATATGGGCAATGGGACTAAAGAAATACATAATAAGAGAAACATAAACTAAGGTCCCCGAAGTGGAGGACTCACCAACTAGATTGAGTAGTACTGATCTAACCACGTGGAGGAGGAGGGTGATCAACTTGGACTCCTATTCCTACATGGCAAAATCATGTAGACAAGAGTATGTGTTAGTACTTTTCAATGTACTAAGTATGTATGATGCAATACAAAAAGAGATAGGCATCATAATCAAATGCAAAGTTTGTATGATGCAATACAAAAAGAGATAGGTATCATAATCAAATGCACAACAATAGGCAATAGGCATAGTATAAAAATATGACATATATGACCAATGCATGAGTAAAATATGCTTAAGTAACTCATGCTCATATAGGAAATCACATGTGTAAAAGAGACCAAGCTAGCTTTCCAAGGTACAAACTCCTTGGTAGGTTGGTGATGATGCTACCTCATCAATTAGGTAGTGAGATACAAACCCCTCACTAGGTTGATGAGCACAAACCCCCATCTAGGTTGATGATGATTCCACCCCATCACCCTAGTGGTAAAGTACAAACCCCTCACTAGGATGATGAGTACGAACCCCCATCTAGGTTATCCGGACTCTTAGTTCCCCAGATTAGGCATGCAACACTTTATACAGGATTTATCATATACATAACCTCATTTGATCATCATTTATATCATATCTTATGCTTTGGACCTTCAATCCCTCAAGAAACCACATCCTGACATTTTATCAAACACTTAGAGGTTGTATAGTGGGGGCACAAGACCATGCAATTTAGCGATGAAATCATACAAGAAAATCCATTATAAAACCATTAATCAGCACCTTGCGACACCCTCAAGCAACATACATCAAAACCCCTCATCAAATCTTACAATGGATCCAAGATTTATAGCTCAAAACATAGAAAAACAATTACAACTTTACATAGCTTTAACATAGTTCATAGCATGTTCATACTAGCTAACCCTTTGTAAAATCATCTTTAAATCATTCAAATTGAGTAAAAAATAGATTAGGGCACCATGGGTGAAAGGACCCAATGGCTAAAACCCACATACCTTAGCTTGGAGATGAACTTGGCGAAGATTGGAGATCGAGACTTGAAGGTTGAAGGAGAACCTTGAAGGAAAACCTTAGTTCCGGATGAGGGTTTGAGACTTTGAATTTGGGAGTGAAAATATGGCTAAGTGTTTGAGTGAGTATTTGGGAATATTTAGGATGATATGAGAGTGAAATATGGCTAAGTATAGGAAAAAAAACATGTTTAGGAACACATAGACCTAAGACTAAAAAGTCTTGGACAAAAGTCTTGGACCAAACTAAAAAAATAGTCCCAAAATAACATAGCCGCGACGTGGAATACTAACTGGAATTTGGACTTTGGAATTTCAAAATTACTAATATTTCTCTCTTAAATCGGGGTTAGACCCTTTCCCCCCTAATTTTGACCCCCTGAAAAAAGAATATAAAGTCAAATTTTCGATATCGCACATGAATTTTGAGATACATGGAATTTAAAATTTTGGGCATTCCGCGGCACATTTTCATTTGGGGTCATTTCAACCCATTTTAAGCCAGTTCTTAAAGATTTCACCTCTTGTGAGCCCTTTAATGTTGATGTTGATTCAAGGGTAATGTTTGATGATGAACTATTTTTATGTTTGAAGTTGGGCTAACCATTAGAGGTCAAGGGTGTTTCAGAGCTACTCGTGTCATATTGTTATACTTCTTACTAATTATTATAGCTACGATTATCTTATATATTCCGTGGGATTAGATTTAGCACCGATGGATTGAGGGAGTACTCTCGTTGTTAAAACTATGTGCCACCATAGGACTATGTTATACCCTTGTAATAATAGTGGATCCTTTTTGTACATATTCTCTTAAAATCCCTTTCTGAAATGGGGCGGGACCCCATAAGGAGGGTTACTTTAACCGAAATGGGGTGAGACCCCGTAAGGTGAAGTATTTTCATAAATCCATTTCGAAATGGGGTGGAACCCCATAAGGAGGGTTACTTTATCCAAAATGGAGTGGGACCCCGTAAGGTAGAGTATGGTTTACCTTGGCAAGTAGACCACCTCTTTACCGGTGAGGGGTAATCATCGGGATTCCACGTTGTAGCTAGCTTGTTCTTATATCTATGTCGGTTGAGGTCTCTTCCCACACTTATGTTTTGTGGTGACCTGATGTTCATGCTCCAATGAGAAAGCGGTCGATGTCAGTAAATAACCTAACCAGAGGTTAGGGTCGAATCCACATGGGATACAGGGGTTGACTACAAAAATTCACTATCAATCATTTCGAGCATCGATAACTAAACTTTCTCAATAGGGAGGGGGATTCATGATTTAAGAATAAAACTAAAAGTAAACACTATAACAACAATGCAAGAAAATACTCAAATTTAAAGACAACTTGGGAATTGTGTTCCCCATGGTTCGTTGACTCAATTACCCTAGACAACATAACTCTAAAAGGGAATTCGCATGTAGGACAGTAACTTAGGTTCTTCTAGCCCTCTTGTAAAGGTGAAGGTTGAATTTCACCATGGCGCTTGATCTGTAACCATGGTGTGTCAACTAACTATTACGCATTGTACCAGTCAACCTCCCCTTGGTCTGGTTTGAAGTTGTGGGTGCTTAGCTACTCATGGCTAAGCCAAAACCAACAATAATGCAAATAAATGACATAGTTGAGAGTTTACCAAAATCAATGAATAATAATAGCACTGCAAGTTGTAAATCCACAAGCTTTGATGAACGGAAGATGAATACAATGTGAGTCTTGCAATCCCCTAGAGTAAGTGGGTTTTCCAATTAAACTTTGAAGCCTACACTAAACCCTAAAGATATTTTAGAGAATATTCAAAGTGTTCCCTCTTTCAAAGGTTGCGTTTGGTATCTTTTAAAATAAATCCTTTCATAAAGTATTTATAGTATTTACAAATTCAACCCTAAAAATTAAACAGAAAAGACAGCTAGTAGCAGGTACGTCGCATAGGTACGACTCATAGGGTGACCTACGAGTTGTAATCGGGGTCTCGTATCAGGCACTTTACATTTTGGACTTCACTGTTATACCCACTGGTATGAGTCATTGCTTGGGCTATGAGTCATATGCTCCTCTCTTAGTCTAGGCCTTCAGTTCTTGGTCCAAAATTTTGGCTCTCCATTTCTTGCTATGAACCCACCTATACGAGTCGTAGGGAGACCTACGACTCGTAGAGTGGCCTCGTAGGGCTGACCTTCACTTAGCAGATTTCTAATTTTTGCTCATTATTCCTTGCTACGAGATCACCCTATGATTAGTAGCTTGGGCCACGACTCGTAGGAAGGATCGTATGTCCTACAATTCAGCAAAATCTACAACTTTCTCCTAAAATCATGCCAACCTACCTTTTCTGCAATAACAACACAAAAACACATAAAAACCATAAAATATTGCCACTTTAATCTAGAGTTGTAAAGCAACCTAAAATCATGCCAACCTACCTTTTCTGCAATAACAACACAAAAACACATAAAAACCATAAAATATTGCATTAAGAACTCACAAAATCCCTTATTTTAGGAATCAAATATGTTGTATTTTGACAGCACATTAACACCCTCAACTTAGAACTGTTGCATGTCCTCAAGCGACAACTCAATCTAAGCAGACAATGAGAAACACATAGTAGCTACTCTAATGGCATATACATCATTTGCCCTAATTCAGGTACCCAACTCTCATTTTCAAAACCCAATTGTAAAGATACTAAGCAAACCAAAACACAAAGATGAATCCGGCAATCCAACTATGACAAGCAAAGGAATATTAATCATCCACAATCACTTGATTAGTCATATGTCAATCATGTAGTGCAAATGCCCTCACAGAAAAGAAGTCTCTCTTACTCACTTATGAGCATTTAAAATTTAGGGAATGTGCAAGCATCCTCACATTCACAAATGAAATTCATTGTAAATGACTAACACCATAGGCTTGCCTCTATACTCAACATTCGGATTGGTGATAAAGTAGATTCGGATTACTTTAGGGCTTAATGGCTTGTAACATAGGCTCATGCGGCTTTGGTATGACATTTAGGCAAGTAGTGACTAAAAGCTATCCTTGAACCATATTTACCCACACTTTTACCTTCATAACCCAACCATTTCCACTAAATCCGCCTTTATTCTCTTATTTCAAGCTTTTCCTGGGAGACTTCTTTCTCTTTTTCAGTTGTGCCATATTTTTTTAACACATTTTTGTTATTCTCTTCAACTCAAGGAACTTTTCTTTTGTTTTTCTCACTCGGCTCATAACTTTTCATTTCTTTCTTTCTTTCCTAACTAACCACCTTATTTTCATTACTTTAAAGTATTAAAGGCCACCCTCAACTTAGGTTTTTAGTCTGAGGTGAAGAACACAATATCTATTACCCAAACCAGGGCCATTATTTGTAGCCACCCTTAACTTAGGGCTTTAGCCTCAATCAGTGTTCACATTTTCAAGGATAGACCAGGGCCAATATCAAGGTATTTCATAAAACAAGGCTAAGTTAGCTAGGTGTCAAGAAAGAATGGGTGCATGAGAGGCTCAAACAATTGGAGTAAGGGGTCAACTGTCATATTTGGCAGGTAATTTGGGAAAAAGTGGGCTTACTAAAAGAACATAGGCCTAAGATACTTTCCAAGTCAACCACATCACCAATCCACTCTTAGAGTAATAAGGCAAGTTCTGAGTCAACACAAGATACATTAATGCGGCAAAAAAAGCTTACAACATACATGACATCGCTCACATAATCAAGTATAGACTCATAGGTCATGCTTCAAGTATCAACTTGCCTTTTCATTATTAGAACAAACATTACCAGATAATCAATATGCGTGATTGCACTAATAACCAACAATCTTAAAAATTTTGATGGTACCAAATTTTCAACAAAATTTAAAAAGCATTTAAAAACTATGTATGCGCCAAAATATATTACTACTGTGTATCTACAAATTATCTACACTACCTAGACATATTGGTTTAATAGAAATTAAAAAATCCACAAGGAAAAAGAAACACGGCATGAAAACCTTAGGATTAAAAATAGGGGAAGTTATGGACTCGAGGCTACTCAAACTTCACCTTAATCCAGAACTTCCCACACCCCACCAAAAGAGAATACTTTGTCCTCAAAGTATAGTCATGAAGAAGAGAAACAAGGGGCATACCTTGGGCTTCCTCCCAGGAAGCGCCTAATTTATTATCGCAGCACAACGAGATGTTTTTTGTACTTATGCTTTTTCAAGGTCCCACTCTTCCACTGTCTTAATTTCTTCCATATTACCCATGTACATTTTCACCCGTTGGCCATTGACCTTGAAGATTTTACCATCCCTACTTTCTAACTCAATGGCTCTATTACTAAAAATGCATACCACCCTAAAAGGTCCCATCCACTTAGATCTGAGTTTCCCGGGAAAACACTTTAATCTAGAGTTGTAAAGCAACATCGTATCTCCTGGAGCAAATTGATGGTTCTCAATTCTGCGATCATGCTAAATTTTTATTCTTTGCTTGTACAAGGCAGAGCTGTCATATGCTCGCAGCCTAAACTCATCAAGTTTATTAACCTGCATTAGTCTAGCTGTTGCTGCTTTATTCCAGTCTAGATTTAGCTTCTTCAGTGCCCATAGTGCTTTGTGCTCAAGTTCAACTAGTATATGACAATCCTTCCAACACACCAATTGATATAGAGACGTTCCAATTGGTGTTTTGAAGGTTGTGCGGTAGGCCCACAAGGCATCATCTAACTTCCTTGACCAATCAGTGCAATTCACATTCACAGCCTTGGACAAGATTTGCTTTATCTCTCTATTTGATACTTCCACTTGCCCACTTGTTTGGGGATGGTAAGGGGTTGCCACTCGATGCTTCACACCATACCGCTCAAGGAGAGCTTTGAACAGTTAATTGCAAAAGTGAGAACCTCTATCACTGATAATTGCTCGAGGTGTACCAAACCTGGAGAAAATATTTCTTCGAAGAAACCCGGTAACACTCTTGCCCTCATTGTTTGGTAAGGTTATGGCCTCTACCCATTTAGAGAAATAATCAACAGCAACTAAGATATACTTATTCCCATGGAAGCTAACAAAGGGTCCCATGAAATTGAAACCCCAAATATCAAACAACTCAATCACCAAAATAGAATTAAGAGGGAGTTCTTCCCTTCGCATGACTCCACCCTCTCTTTGGCATCTATAACAAGACTTGATATAGTCATGAGCATCCTGATATATAGATGGCCAATAATAGCCATACTGTAGTACCTTATAAGTAGTTCAAGCACCACTGTGATGGCCACCGACCAACGATGAGTGGCATGCTTCAAGAATGCTCATCATTTCTACCTCAGGAACACATCTACAGATGATCTTGTCGACACAAATATGAAATAAATATGACTCATCTCAAAAGAATTTCTTCATATCATGCATGAACTTGCAACTTTAATGGGCATTCAAGTTAGGAGGCACTATGTCACTCATCAAATAATTAACATAGTCTGTGAACCAAGATATAAGGTCATGTGAGGCTGCCAACACCCTTGCATCAGGAAGAAGTCATCGGTATCAAGATCATCATCAAATTTTACCAGAGCTTTATTTTGCAATCTTGAGAGATGGTCGGCTACCTGATTTTCTAAGCCCTTTCAGTCAATCACATCAAAGTTAAAGTCTTGCAGCAGGAGTACCCATCTGATTAGTATCGGTTGTGCATCCTTTTTAGCCATCAGATATTTGAGTGTTGCATGGTCTGTGTACACTATCACCTTAGCACCCAACAAGTATGACCGAAATTTTTTGAAGGCAAAAACTAAGGCGAGTAATTCTTGTCCAGTGACTATATAATTCTTCTGATCCATATTAAGTGCCTTGTTGGCATAGTAAATAGGATGCAAAATTCTCTCCCTACGCTGCCCTAACACCAATCCTAAAGCCACCCTACTTGCATCTCATATTAGTTCAAAGGGTTTGGACCAATCTGAAGCCAGATAATAGGTGTCGAAGTCAACTTTCTCTTCAATTCTTCGAAGGCTTGCATGCATGCATCATCAAACACAAATTTGGCATTTTTCTCCAGCAACTTGCACAAGGGTTGTGAAATCTTAGAGAAATCTTTTATAAAGCGATGGTAGAACCCTGCATGGCCTAAAAAACTCCTAATACCTTTCACAAAAGTCAGTGGCAGTAGTTTCTCGATAACCTTAATTTTTGCTTTGTCAACCTCAATTCAATTCCTTGCCTGAAATTCTATGACCAAGCACGATGCCTTCTTTGACCATAAAGTGTCTTTTTTTCCAATTCAACATCAGGTGACTCTCAACACACATTGTGCAAATGTAGCAAGCATTCTTCAAAAGATTGGCCAACCACACTAAACTCATCTATGAGCACTTCAATAGTGCTTTCAACCATGTGTGAGAAAATAGACATCATGTTTCTTTTAAATGTTGTTGGAGCATTACATAATCCAAAAGGCATTCTCTTAAATGCAAAGGTACCCTATGGACATGTAAAAGTTATCTTCTCTTGATATTCAGGTGCAATGATAATTTTGTTATACCCGGAATATCCATCAAGGAAATAGTACCAACCCTTATCTGCAAGTCTATCAAGCATTGATCCATGAATGGCATAAAAAAATGATCTTTCTCTGTGGAAGCATTAAGTTTCCTGTAATCCAAGTATACTCTCCACCTAGTGACTGGTCGTATGGGAAACAACTCATTTTTAGCATTGGGCACCATTGTGATACCTCCCCTATTTTGAACACACTAGACTGGACTAATCCATTCACTATCAGCGATTGGGTCAATGACTCCTGCATCCAACCACTTGATGATTTCTTTTCACACAACCTCTTGTATTGGGGGGTTCAACCGTCTCTGATGTTCAATGGTCGATTTATAATCCTTGGCTAGTTGAATTTTATGAGTACATATCCCTGGAGGTATGCCAATAATGTCTGCAATTGTCCACCCAATAGCCTTTTTAAATTGTTTAAGAACTGAAACAAGGGCCTCTTCTTGTACTTCACTTAAATCAACTGCAATTATGACTGGTAACGTACTATTGTCTCCCAAGTATTCATATTTCAGATGTGCTGGTAGTGCCTTCAACTCTAACTCAAGTAGGACTTCTATGGAAGGCTTCATGGGAGGAGTTTCCTTGTTTCTCAGATCTAATTCCAACCAGGCCTATCGTCTAGGCCCAGATGATACTCCAAGAGCATTTACCATTTCCTTATAATCAGGCATGTTTTCACCATCAAAACTTATCAACACAGCTACCAAAGGTTCAACTCCCTATCTTAACTCAATCGGGACCTCTACTTCATCATCATCACCCGTTTCAATCATTGAGATAACTTAAAGCCCACAATTCTTTCTATCTTGCTAATAAACTAGAAACACAATTGCCTATTTACCAAATCTGAAAGTAACCAGCCCCTTTTCCATATCAACCAACGTACGACCTGTGGCTAAGAAAGGCCTCCCCAAGATGATAGGAACTGCAGAATCAACCTCACAGTCAAGTATTATAAAATCTATGGGATATATAAATTTATCTACCTTGACCAGCACATCATAAAGTATCCCCACAAGCTTCTTGACTTTTCTGTCTACCATTAGCAATCGCATCTTGGTAGGGACGGGAGTGCCCAAACCTAGCCTTCTGAACATAGCAAAAGGCATCAAGTTAATACTGGCTCCCAAATCATATAGTACTTTGGCAAATGCAAGCTCTCTAATAGTGCATAGTATTGTGAATGCACCTAGGTCTTCACATTTCTGCACCAAAGACTTTATGGTGATGGCACTGCAACATTAAAAATTTTGGGAGAAGTCCTGGCTAACTTATTTCTTCTTCTTGACTAGGTCCTTCATCCATCTAGCATACCCAAGCATCCTCTCAAGAGCTTCAACCAAAGGAATATCAACTGATAATTTTTTAAGTATTGCTAAAAACTGCTCAAACTTACCTTCCTCATATCTCTTCCTAAGTCTTTGGGGAAAAGGAAGAGAGGGCCTTGGAAAGGCCTTATATTTCATTGGTTGCTCTTTCATGCCATGCGCTTTGGTTTCTTCTTTGACACTCTCCTTATAGCTTTCACCCTTAACATCTCATATTGGTAAATCGATA
>DF359213.1:42485-70328 GCA_000787875.1 Solanum virginianum | reverse complement strand
GCACCGGCTATGTTTATGGGTTTCATGAATAGGGTCTTAAAACCCTACCTTAGCATGTTTATGGTGGCCTCTAGTGGTGGAGCATAAACTTATTTAGAGCTTGTGAACTATTTGGGGGTAGTGTTGTAAGTCTTTGGGATGAGAGGTTGTTTGCTAAATATGATAGGTGTGAGTTAAGGATAACAAGCAGGTGGTTAGAACTCTTTAAAGATTATGATATGAGTGTGCATTATTTTTTCCCGATAAGGCTAATGTTGTGGTTGGTGCTCTAGGTTGCCTAGCATGTGTTGTTGATGGTGGTAAAGGGGTGACTAGTGGGGTCTATTGGTTGGTTAGATTGGGGGTTAGGTTGGGGGAAGTTGAGCATGGTGGTGTAGTATTCTTGATGGTTCCAAATCTTCTTTGGTTAAAGAGGTCTAGATTAGGCAAGGCCTTGATTCCATCTTATTAGAGTTGGAAGTTTTGGGTGGGAAGATGGTAGAGTGGGGGTTGTCTCCCAAGGGGGAGATGGTGGTTTGTGGTACCAAGTGGGTTAGGTGTATTTAAGGTTGATAATTGAGTTTAGGATTGTGAGTCCTTGTAGAGTGTAGAGGGAGGTTGGTTAGGTTGCATAAGTTTTGGAATTGCCTATGGGTGTGGTTATGGTTTGTTCGGTTTTTCATGTTTTTATGGTTGAGGGGATGTGTTGGTGACTCTAGTGCTATAGAACTCGTATGGGTTGTTGGTGTTGTGGAGGATAAGTTGCCTTACGAGAGAGGTCTCGATGGAGGTATTGGATGGAATGGTTGAAGAAGTTGATTGGTAAGGGTGTGGTTTCTTCGAGGCCCTTTGGAAGAATCGTCAAGTTGTAAGTGTCTCTCGGGGTGTCGGAGCGGGCATGGAGAAGCAATATTTGTACCTCTTTCATTTTATTCAAGCTTATGATAACATGTTGAAGTCCTTTTTGTGACTTCTAAGTCTTATGTTTCAGCCCCTATGTCATTTGCATGCATTCATGTTTATGTTGATAAGTTCATGACTATTTTTGACACTTATGTTGAGATTTTGAAAGTGGTGTTTAAGTGTATTGTTGCATTCTTGTTGGGGCTGATTTGTTCATGATTACTCTTCTTATGTACGTTTCTTCGACATTCGGGGATGAATATTCCTAAGGGGGAGATATTGTCACACCCCACACTTGCCTAGGAATACCCCCATAATTGTAATTCTCTTATATCTCAAATCGGGGATATTTAAACACCCCTCCATGTAGCTCGGAAAGATCCTATGATGTATTTTTTTCAATATCTCAAAATTCGTGCAGAATTTTGCAAATCCGACTTTATATTCTTGTTCAGAGGGTAAAATTATGTGGGGAAATGAGTACCTACAAGGTATACTTTGTTCGTGCCAAGATAAATAATTTTTTGGTGAAACTTTGCAAAAATAGTAGTTGTCCGTGACTGGTCCGCGTCGCGGACTTAGCGCGGACTAGTTCAAAAATTTCTGAAGTTTGCTTTTTTTTACTCCAGGGCAATTGGGTAATAACCCTATACCTATATACACGAAAATCCCTCATTTTTTAGCCGTTTTGAGCCCTGAAAACCAACCAAAAACCTCTCAAATTCCTCTTTAATCTTCATCAAATTCTCCATCCATTCTTAAGGTTTTCAAGAAGTCTTGTTGGAATTTAAGGAATCTAAGTCAAGCCCCAAGTCCTCTTCAAGATTCAAGTGTCCCAAATCTCTTTTCTGATCTAAGGATTTCACTCAAGTTTCATGTCTGCATTTCAAGTTTTCTTCAAGTCAATCTCGAAGTCCTCCTCAAGATTCAAGAGTCCCAAAACTTATCCGGATCTAAAGATTGCATTCAAGCTTCAAGCCTCCATTTCAAATCTTCTTCAAAAAACTCTCAAAAGTCAAGGCATGTGGTGTTGAACCATTGGGTTCTTTCACCCATGGTGCCTAAGCTTCCTTTTTTACTTAAATTACATGTTTTAAAGTTGATTTTACAAATGGGTTTACTATTATGAACATATCTATGAACTATGTTAAAGCTATGTAAAGTTGTGATTGTTTTGCTACGTTTTAAGTTATAAATCTTGGATCTATTGTAAGATTTGATTAGGTATTTTGGTGTATATTACTTAAGGGTGTTGCAAGGTGTTGATTGATGGTTTTACAACGGATTTTCTTGCATGATTTCATCTTTAAATTGCATGGTTTTTTACCCCTATTACACACCCCCAAGTGTTTGATAAAATATCCGATTATGGTTTCTTGAGGAATTAAAGGTCCAAAGCATGAGATATGATATGATTGACTATATGATGATGACATGAGCTTATGTACATGACATATATGTTCTATACAATGCATTGCATTAGACCATGCCTGGTTTGGGGGTATAGGAGCCCGGATAACTATGTGAGAGGTATGTACCTTGCCATCAGGGTGTCCAGGTGTAAATGGCATCAACCATGTGAGGGGTATGTACCTTGCCACTAGGGTGTCAAGGTGTGAATGGCATCAACCATGTGTGGGGTATGTACCTTTCCACAGGGTGTCCAGGTGTGAATAGCATCAACCATGTGACGGGTATGTACCTTGCCACCAGAGTGTCCAGGTGGGAATGGCATCAACCATGTGAGTAGTATGTACCTTGCCACCAAGGTATCCTGGTGTAAATGGCATCTCCCAACCAAAGTTTGGATTCTAGCTTGGTCTCTTCTATACATATGATATCCGTTTCATGTAGGAACCGGAGCTCCTATTGATCCTTCTCGTGGCTAGACTTATTGATCAAGTTAGCCTTTGGTGAGTCCTCCATTCCGGGGACAAAGACTATTCTCTTATGTTATGTATTAAGACTCTTTCATTTATTATATACTTATGACCATAAGGGTGAACCTGGTTGCTTTGTCTTGGCCCCTGCTAAGTATCTATGTTTAGAGGTGTTGTCGGACAAGTTATGTATTATATTTGAGCTTTGACTCATATATGTTATTTAAGTATTAAACTCTCTATCTCCCTTACACCCAATTCCCCTTGTTTATGTTTCTTATGTTGTTTTATATTGTTTCTACGACCAAGGATGTGTAATGATGTGCTATGAGTCTTGTTTGGAGTTCCTTCGGGTTCTCCATTCACCGGTCACGTCTAAGCCCTAGGCTTGGGTTGTGACAAAGTGCCTACCACCACCACCACCACAACCTCGAGCTAGGCAATTGAGGTATAAACCCCCCCAACATGGTTTCACGGTCCTACCACCCCCCCGAGCTAGGTGATTGAGGTGCATAACCCCCAACAAGGTAGTTCGGGCCTACTACCCCGCGAACAAGGCAATTGATCAACTTTCAATACTATAGATGTCATTCATGAAAGTCAACACATATATACATCTTTTTCATCATCATAAAGTCACTTAACTCATATACCATACATTAGGCCTTTAACAACTCAAGAAAACATTTACCTGAAATGTTATCAAACATTTGGCGGGTGTATACTGCTAGTACAAAACTATGCAATTCAAGAGTAAAATCATCCTAGAAAACTTGAAGCAAATCAACACACCAACACTTGGTAGTACCCTCATGCAATATACATTGAAACCCTTTATCAAATATCAAAATAGATCACGAATTTATAGCTCAAAATATACTTAAACAGTCACAAGTTTATGCAACCCCAACATAGTTCGTAGTCAAATTCATAGTAAGTAAGACCCATAAGTAAATCAACTTAGAAACATGCAATTTGTGTGAAAAGGAAGGTTGGGAACCATGGGTGAAATGACCCAATAGTTGAAACTCACATACCTTAGCTTTGGAGAATTCTTTGATGAAGATTGAATTGAGAACTTGAAGCTTGAATGAATTCTTTAAGACTCGGAAGGAGATTTGGCACTTGAATTTTGAGGAAAATATTTGTTTAAGTATTTGAGAGAGTATTAGGGAATGTCCTGTATGATATGGTATTGAAATATATCTAAGTATGGGTATTTTGACGTATGGCAAGACTTAGGTCCAAGACCCAAAAGCCTTAGACCAAGATAAAATAACTGGGCAAAAAAAGCACTGAGGCCCGTCCCAGCCATGTCGCGCTAGGGGCGCGCACTGCTCACAGGAAATTGTATTTTTGAATTTTTGAATTTTAATACGGTTGCTCTAAAATCGGGGTTAGACCCATTTACCCACTTAATTTTGCTCCCTGATCACGAATATGAAGCCAAATATTTGATATCACACACAAATTTTGAGATATATAGAAATTACGAATTTAGGCATTTTCGAGGCACATTTTCGGGCACTTTTTGGGGTCGTTTCAATATCTCCCCCTTGAAAAAATTCGTCCCTGAATATCAAAGAAACGTGTATAAAAAGGATAATCATGAAAAGATCATCCCAACAAGAATGCAATAATGCACTTAAACATCACTTTCAAAAATCTCAACATAAGTATCAAAATTACCATGAACTTGTCAACATAAACATGAATGCATGCAAATGACATATAGGGCTGATACATGAGACATGAAATCACATAGAAGACTTAGAATTAGTACCTTAGGCTTGAGTAGAATAGAAAAGATAGAGATTTCACTTTTGCATGTCCGCCTCGGCCTCCCACGTAGCACTTTCGACTTGTTGATTCATCCAAAAGACCTTAACAGAAGCCACATCCTTGTTCCTCAACCTTTTCATTGTTTATCCAAGATCTCTACTGGAACTTTCCATAAGTCAAGTTGTCTTCAACAGCACCCACAACATCCAATGGGACAACAACATTCGAATCACCCACACATTTCCTCAACATGGATACATGAAAGACCGGATGAACTAAGTCCATTTCACTAGGCAACTTCAATTCATAGGTCACCTAACCAATCTTCCTCAACGCCCTATAAGGACCCACATATCTTGGACTCAATTTACCCTTTTTACCAAAACGAACCACACCCTTCATGGGTGAGACCTTCAAATAGACCCAATCACCAACTTTAAATTCAAGCTCCCATCTCCTAACAACGGCATAGGACTTTTGACGATTTTGGGCTATTTTCAACCTTTCTTTAATCAATCTTACCTTCTCCATAGCCTCTATGACCAGATCCGAACCTAACAATGCTATTTCCCCTACCTCAAACCATCCAACCGGTGACCTACAATGTCTACCATAGAAAGCCTCAAAAAGAGTCATACCAATGCTAGAATGATAGCTATTATTATAAGCTAACTCAATCAATGAAAGATGATCATCCCAACTATCCTTAAACTCCAATACACAAGCTCTAAGCATATCGTCAAGAGTTTGAATAGTTCTTTCGGCTTGGCCATTTGTTTGAGGGTCAAAGGTCATACTAAGCTTAACCTTGGTACCAAGACCTCTTTGGAAGAACCTCCAAAAGTGAGAAGTGAATTGAGCACCACGATCCAATATGATCGACAAGGGCACCCCATGCAATCTAAGCAACTCATGAATGTACAATTTAGCATAGTCTTTGGCCCCATAAGTAGTCTTAACCAGTAGGAAATGAGCTGACTTTGTCATCCTATCAACCACAACCCAAATAGAATCAAAACTCTTTCTAGTCTTAGGCAACCCAACCACAAAATTCGTGTTAATTTCCTCCCACTTCCAAGTTGAAATCTCTATATCTTAGGTTAGGTCACCCGGCCTTTGATGCTCAGCTTTGACTTGTTGGCAACTATGACAACTGGATACAAATTTGGGAATGTCTTGAGGTGCATAACCCCCAACAAGGAAGCTAGGCTACCCATAGACATCTTACCCAAAGTATCAACCACGACATTAACCTTATCGGGGTGATAATGCACACTCATATCATAATCCTTAAGAAGTTCTAACCACCTCTGTTGCCTCAAGTTGGGATACTTTTGAGTGAACACATATTGGAGACCCTTATGATCGGTAAACACATCAAATGCATTCCATACAAATAATGACGCCAAATTTTCAAAGCAAATACCACAGCGGCCAATTCAAGATCATAAGTAGGATAATTATTTTCAAGCACTTTGAGTTTCTTAGAAGTATAGGCTATCACCTTACCATTTTGCATCAAAACACAACCCAAACTAATTCGGGAGGCATCACAATACACAACAAACCCTTCCAACCCTTCTGTTACATTAGAACACAACCCAAACCAACTCTAGAAGCATCATAATACACAACAAATCCCTCTAGCCATACTGGTAGTGACAAAATAAGAGCGGACACAAGCTTATGCTTCAAGGTTTGAAAACTCTTTTTACACTCATCGGTCTATACAAACTTAGCTTTCTTTTGGGTCAACTTAGTCATGGGAGAAGCAATAGAAGAGAACTCATTCACAAACCTCCTGTAGTAACCCACTAAGCCCAAGAAGCTTCTAATGCCCGATGGGGTCAAAGGTCTAGGCCAATTTTTAATCACTTCCATCTTCTTAAGATCCACCTTAATACCATCCCCCGACACCACATGACCTAGAAAGGCAACCTCTTTTAACCAAAATTCACACATTTCATACTTAGCATACAACATCTCTTCCCTCAATTTTTATAACACCACCCTCAGATTACCCACATGCTCCTCCTCATTATGAGAGTAGATCAAAATATCATCGATGAAAACTACAACAAACAAATCAAGGTGGGGTTTAAAGACCCTATTCATAAGATCCATGAAGATAGCCGGTGTGTTGGTCAACCCAAAAGGCATAACCACAAATTCATAATGCCCATACCTAATCTGAAAGGCCATCTTGGGAATGTCACACTCTCTCACCTTCACTTCATGATACTCAGACCGAAGATCAATCTCAGAGAAGTGACTAGCCCCTTGAAGTTGGTCAAATAAATCATCAATCCTTGGTAGAGGATACTTATTCTTGATGGTGACTCTATTAAGTTGTTGGTAGTCAATACACATTTAAGGGACCCTTCTTTCTTTTTCACAAATAACACTGGTGCACCCTAAGGTGATTGACTAGGCCAAATAAAACCCTTCTCCAACAAATCCCTCAATTGCCCCTTCAATTTCTTTAACTCCGTTGGGGCCATACTGTAAGGGGGAATAAAAATGGGTTCAGTATCAAGCAGGAGGTTTATACCAAAATCTATTTTCCTTTCGGGAGGAACACTGGGAAGGTCACTAGGAAAGACGTCAAGGAACTCATTTACAACCAGAACCGACTCTATAGGAAGGACTTTGGACTCCACATCCCTAACCCTGCTCACAAGGCAATATTTCATGCAAGATGCAAACGGGTCAATTTCTATAGACCTTTCTAGTAACAATAGATGCACCAATGGGAGTAGACACCTCATTAGACTCACACAACAATTCAGGCTCAACATGAAACTTTTTGGCAACAAAAGAAAGAGTGGCACTCGGGTCTATCAAACTATACACATCAAAATCAAAGACTTTTAACATACTGGTGATTATACCGGGCACCTCATCAACCTATTGACTCCCTTGGAGTGCATAGAATTGATTATGCCTTGGGGCACCACCTTGTTGGCCTCCTCTCTGTAAAGGAACTGCATTAGTACCCCATCCTTGTGGATGAGCATCTTTGCCCTTGCATCAGTTACGTGGACAATCAATCATCTTATGCCCCACTTCCCCATAACCATAAAAAGCACTAGTATACCTCAAGCATGGGCCACCATGACTCTTACCGCATTTTGGACACATAGCATTAGGCACTACACCACCATCACCTAGGGCCCTTAAGTAGTCATTGGCAAGCCTTCCATTAGTAGCATTGGAAGACCCTTGGCCTTGATGAAACCGGCCACTTTTGGGACTTTGGAACCTTCCTTCAAAACGGGTCCTCTTGGCCTTATTTCCCCTTCTCTTTCTCAATTTCTCCCCCTCCAACTGTTCGGTATAAGTCATCAAGCGAGACAAATACATGTCACTAATCAACTTAGTGGTCGAGCACTCCTTATTTACTATATATCGAGTACACCCATCACGAACTTGTTTATTCTAAACCTTGGGTCGGCAACCACGTGTGGAGCATATTTTGAGAGTTAGTTGAACTTGAGGGCATACTCCCAGGACCATGGGCGAAAGGACCCAATGGTTGAAACTCATCGATCCTTGCTTGAAATTCATAAACTCCATCATTTTAGCCTCCCTAAGATCAAGAGGGAAGAACCGATTGAGGAAAGCTAGCTTAAACTCCTCCCAAAAAATCATATGGTTGATCCCCTTCTCCTGCTACCATTGAGTATACCAAATTTGAGCTACCCCCTTGAGTTGGTAAGCTGCCAACTCCGCCTTCTCTTCCGATCTCACACCCATAATAGCCAACACTTTGTACACCTTATCCATAAATTTTTGGGGGTCCTCATCCACCTTAGACCCATAGAACTACGATGGGTTCATCCTTATAAAGTCCATCACCCGAGATGCCGTAGTAGTAGCATGAGGGGCTTGGGCCCCTTGATTGACTTGATTAGCCATGGCTTGAGCTAGTAAAGTGAGAGCATCCCGGAGCTCTCTATGAGCCGGTTGTTCCTCAGTAGTGTGGGCTCGTCTTTCTCTTGTGTTAGGAATATCTAGAAATGGCAAAGAACATCCGTTAGAGGGGAAACCTTACCTAACTTTTATAGCACGACATAGACCATGAAGAAGGAAAATATTTTCTAAAACGTCTCATAGCCTCTTACTCATAGTTGTGGTGCACAACATAACCATGAATAAGACTCTAATTGACGCGGTGTGTTGGATTTTGAGGACCATGTAGCAACCTAGTGCTCTGATACCAAGTTTGTCATGATCCAAGCCTAGGGTCTAGACGTGACACGGCAAATGGGGAACCCAAAGGGACCCAAACCAAGCCTCTTAACATATCATTACACATCCTTGGTCGCAGAAGCAATTAAATAACAATAAAAAAGTAGAAATAGACTAAGGGAAGACTTTCACAACATAAACATCAAAAGAGTCAAGGCTTATAGCATCACTACATAACTTGTCCAACAACATCTCTAATACATAGAATTGAGTGGGGATCAAGACAATCTCTGAGCTCACCCTCATAGCCATAAGTATCCAACATAAGAAGAGTCAATACATAGCATAAATCAAGAGAAGTATGTCATCGGAGTTGAGGACTCACCAACTTGCTTTGAGAGAAATCGTACTAGCCACTTGGAGGAGGAGGATGATCAAGTGGAGCTTCGGTCCCTACAAATCAAGAGAAGTATGTTCTCGGGGTTGAGGACTCACTAACATACTTTGAGAGAAATCGTACTAGCCACGTAGAGGAGAAGGATGATCAAGTGGAGCTCTGGTTCCTACCTGGTAACATCATGTAGGTATAGAGTATGCGTTAGTACGTTTGAATGTACTAAGTATGTAGGATGCACTGCAACAAGAGATAGGCAACATAATCGAAATGCATATTTAGCAAATAAATAAGCATATAGCAATATGGCATGCATAAATGATGCTTGTAGTGAAACATGCTTACATAGAACATTTTATATGTGCAGGAAGAGACCATCATTAATAACCAAGGCCTACCACCTCCTTAGTGAGTCGATTGAGGTATAAACCCCCAACATGGTTTGCATGGGCCTACCACCCCCTGAGCTAGGCGATTGAGGTATAAACCCCCAACATGGTTGCACGGGCCTATCACCCCCCGAGCTAGGCAATAAAGGTATAAACCCCCTAATATGGTTGCATGGGCCTACCAACCCCCGAGCTAGGCGATTGAGGTATATACCTCCCAACATGGTAGTTGGGGCCTACTAACCCCCGAACGAAGTAATTGATCAACTTCCAACACTATAGATGTCATTCATGAAAATCAACACATATACATATCTCTTTTATCATCATAAAGTCACTTAACTCATATATCATACATTAGGCCTTCAACAACTCAACAAAATATTAACCGGATATTTTATCAAACATTTGGCGGGTATGTAATGCTAGTATAAAACCATGCAATTTACGAGTGAAATCATGCAAGAAAACTTGAAGTAAACCAACCCACCAACACTTGGTAATACCCTCATGCAATATACATTGAAATCCTTCATCAAATATCAAAATAGATCATAGATTCATAGCTCAAAATATGCTTAAAGAGTCACAAGTTTATGAAACTCTAACACAGTTCATAGTCAAATTCATAGTAAGTAAGACTCATAAGTAAATCAACTTAGAAATATGCAATTTGTGTAAAAAGGAAGGTTGAGGACCATGGGCGAAAGGACCCAATGGTTGAAACCCACATACTTTAGCTTTGGATAATTTCTTGATGAAGATTGGATTGAGAACTTGAATCTTGAATGAATTCCTTAAGACCTGGAAGGAGATTTGGCACTTCAATTTTGAGTGAAATATTTGTCTAAGTCTTTAAGAGAGTATTGAAAAACGTCTTGTATGATATGGTGTTGAAATATGGCTAAGTATAGGTATTTTCACGTATGAGAAGACTTAGGTCCAAGACCCAAAATCCTTGGACCGAGATAACATAACTGGGAAAAATTAACACTGAGGCGCGCCCCAACCGCGTCGCACTAGGGACGCGCACTACTCACTAGAAATTGCATTTTTGGATTTTTAATTTTAATACGATTGCTCTAAAATTGGGATTAGACCCATTTTTCACTCAATTTTGCCCCCAAATTACAAATATAAAGTCGAATTTTTGATATCACACATGAATTTTGAGATATATAGAAAGTACAAATTTAGGCACTTTCGAGGCACATTTTCAAACACTTTTTAGGGTCATTTCAACAAGTTTGTCACGATCCAAGCCTAGGGCCTAGAAGTGACACGGTGAATGGGGAACCCGAAGAAACCCCAAACAAGCCTCTTAGCATATCAGTCACATATCCTTGATCGCCGAAGCAAATAAATACAACAAGAGATATAATTAGGGGAAAAGGGACTAAGAGAAGTCTTTGATAATCATAAAATACTCAAGAGTCAAGCTCATAGCATAAGTACATCAATTATTCCAATAACAACTCTAATATAGATTGGAGCAGGGGCCAAGACACTTTCTGCGCTCACCCTTATAGTATCAAGTATTCAACATAAAGAGACATCATATAATAAGAGTAACATAGCTAGTGTCCCTGGACTTGAGGACTCACTAAAGCTTATCTTCTGAAATGCCAAAACTAGTCACGTGGAGGATGATCGAGAGGTGCTTTGGTTCCTATATGGTAATATCATGTAAGCATAGAGTATGTGTTGGTACATTTGAATGTACTAAGTATGTAGGATGTCATGCAATAAGACATAAGCCAACATATTTGAAATGAATAATCATAAGCCATGGATAAATATAGCATCAATATGGCATGCATGAACAATGCTTGAAGTAAAGCATGCTTGTAGGTCATATAACTTGCAAATATAGATTACATGTGTGGGAAGAGATCATAATCATAAACCAAGCAACTACTACTTGAAATCCAAGGCATGTCACCCCCTTGGAAGGTGATTGAGGTATCTACCCCTCAACATGGTAGTATGGGCATGTCACCCCCCAATAAGCACCCCCTTGGAAGGTGATTGAGGTATCTACCCCTCAACATAGTAGTATGGGCTTGTCACCCCTCAACATGGTAGTATAGGCATATCACCCCCCAACAAGGTGGTTGAGACATGTCACCCCCGTTAACAAGGTGTTGTCAATTGCAACACTATAGATACTTTTCATGAATTCAATGCATATATGCGAGTCCTTAATCATCATAAAGCCACTTGACTTATAAATCATCTAATAGACCATCAATAACTTGAGGATCTTTGTCAAGACATTTTATCGAACACTTGGTAGGTGTGTAATGCTAGTTCAAAATCATGCAATTCAAGAGCGAAATAGTATGAGAAAACTCAATGTAAATCACCCTACCAATATATAGTAAAACCCTCATGTAAGATACCTTAAAATCCATCGTCAAATCTCATAATAGATCATAGTTTCATAGCTCAAAACATGCATAGTCTCAATAAGGCCTTCAACAACTCAACAAAATATTAACCGGATATTTTATCAAACATTTGGCGGGTATGTAATGCTAGTATAAAACCATGCAATTTACATCAATTATAGACGAACATGCATATTTAATCAACATTTCATAAAAGCCCAACATAATTTGTAATTAAAATCCATAGAAGATACAACTTGGAAACTTGCACTTTTCATAAAAAGGGAGATTGGGCTCCATGGGTGAAAGGACCCGATGGATGAAACCCACATACTTCAAACTTGAGTTTTTTTATGTAGACTTGAATGAGACTTGAACCTTGAATGTAGTTCTTGAGATTCAGAATTAAGCTTGGGACACTGGAATTTGGATGAAATATTTGGTTAAGTCTTGCAGAGGGTTTTGAGAGGGTCTTGAGTGATATAGAGTTGAAAAATAACTAAGTATAAGTGTTTTCACGTATAAGTAGGCATGGGGCTATGACCCCAAGGCCCTTGGGCTGAAATGAAAAATTAAAGAAAAACTTGTATTGGTCTGCATCTGGTCCGAGACACGGACCCAATGCATAGGAAAGATTTACACTGATCCACGCCCAGTTCTCGTCGCGGCCTAGTCGCGGATGCACGCTGGATAAAAAAATTTTGCAGAAATTATTTTTCGCTGCGGGTCCTCTAAAATCGAGGTTATACCCATCTCCCACTTAATTTTGCCCCCTGATCAAGAATATGAAGTCAAATTTTTTATATCACGCACAGATTTTAAAATATATAAAAATTATGATTATGGGTATTTTTGAAGCACATTTTGGAGCTTTTTGGGCATTTCAGTAACACCTTTGGTACTTGGATGATGAGTTGTGCATTATATTTTCACACAGTGGTTATATGGCATCATGGGTTCTTGAGAATATCTTAGCATTTTATTATAGTAGATATTTTATTATTGCCACCCAATTTTGATCGACCTTTAACTTCTTTTAAATTGTCATTTGATTAAAATAGATATTTTTTTTAAAAAATTAAATAAATATTTATTTATTTGAATTTTATCCACATAGTGGCATATTTTAACACTCATAATTTGCAAAATTATTGTTGTTTATTATTATTGTTACTATTATTATCATTATTATTATCATCATCATCATCATCATCATCATCATCATCATCATCATCAGGTAATAAACAATAATAGTAGTAATAGTTATTATTATTTACTTATTATTTATTAATTATTATTATTAATAATAATATTTTAATATCGTACTTTAAATGCATCATATATTTATTTTTTTATTTTGTCAATTTTTAATTTAAAATAATAATTTTAATATGTTCAAATATCTTATGCAAATTATTTTAGAATATATTATGTACGTGCTCGTATTTTCTTTACATAAAATTATTATTTGAAAATTATATCATTATATATATTGTGATTATTAAATTAAACCGCAATCTAATCAATTCTTCTTCAATTTATTTAATTTATAATCCTTTTAATTCAATTCTAATTAATTTTTTTATAATTTATTTCAATTCTAGTCAATTTCTTCAAATTTTCCTTTCAATCTCAGTACAATTTAGTCTATTTGCGGCTTAATTTTAAAAAGCCCCAATCCACTTCCATTTTTGATCAAACTTTATCCAATTTGCTTGGATCCGACCCATCGTAACTTATTCTTCCAATACCCCAAAAGCCCTATTCATTCTTCATTCTTCATTCTCCTCTCTTGAGGAGAGAAGCGCCGACCTATACTCTTCTTCGTCCGCCACCGCTCCACCGGAGCACCACTTGCCGGCGACCACTCTAGCCACCCTTTCCCCTCTCTTCCTCCTCTTTTCCGACAACAGTGGCCCCTTCGACCTCTCTCTCACCCTCACCCCACCTTCCTTTTCTCCTCTGTCCGGCACCCTCCACCGCCGGAGATCCACCAGTGACCCCACCAAGAACCACCATGGCCGCACCACCATTTACCTCGCCCCACAGCACCACTGGCGTCACACCTCTGTCCGCCACTCTTCCATAGCTGCTGACCCACTCTCCATTTTCTCTTTCGTTTCCAACCGGCGAAACGCCAGCCAAACAGCCACCTACCGCCCTCCTTTTCCTCATCACCGATCTCCCCACGTCCGGCGAAGTCTAGCCGGAAGAACCACCAGACCATCTTCGCCCTCCATCTCCTCCCTTCACCTCCAAAACGCCACCCTAGATAACCGCCTCCTCGTCGGCAAACAACACCCAAAGCCCCGAACCAAACCCAGAACTTGTCTCCACCATCTCTTCGCCGTCGACCTCCACAAAACGACCCTCCACCATCAACAACCCCTTTTCCGACCCCAAAACCCCTTCCAAAACCACAATACAGCCATCATAGAGCCGCCTCCTCTCTCTCTGTCTCTCCGCCGCTGCATGTGGCCGGAACCGAACTAAACGGACTTCTTATCTCCTCCGGTCCGTCGAAAAATCCAATCCAGTGGCGGTGATGAATGCAGCCACAAAATTCAAATCTTAATTAATGGAATTTCGTGTTAATATGGCGTATTTTGAGCTATTGATTTGATACGATGCAGTGATCTATGTGCGATGATTACAATTCGTTTGATTTTTGGTTCACTATCCCTTCAATGTTGCAATTAATCATGCTTTACTTGCCTAAAATTAAATGTTGACATATCCTCACTTTTAAGTTATTATGGTATAGTATTGCAGTAATTTGCTTGTAAATATGTAACTTTGCGTATTATTTTTTGGCAGATTTCTTTTTTACCTACAATATATTCATTATGGTAAGATTATTAAATTTGAGCTGTGAATTACAGATACTGATTAGTGATTTGGTCTATTGTTAGATGGTTTCCTTCTTTTTGTGCCTTATTTAATCTCATTTATTCATGGTAAAATTTTGATGATATCTCTGATTTTGCTCTTAATTATTTGTTTTCCTAACGTCCTTAGATCCTTGTTTGCTATATAAACAACTCTCCTCCCACATTTTCAAGGGGTAGCTCTACACAATTTACGTACTATTGCTATTACATTCCCCATCCTGACTTTCTGCTCTCAGTTTTCGACTCTTTGATTTTTGGTTTACTATTGAATTTCAATCTATTATCTTTGGCATATAATACTTACTATATTTTTGGCATATAATATTTTGTTTTCTTTTTTTAGCCGAAATTTGAAATCTTAAGTTCAAAAATGTCAAGAGTTGCCCCGGGACTGGGGATGAATTCGGAGGACCATCGAAGATTTATATTATTTTTTTATTATTGTATTTTATTTTTAATTGTGTAATGTTGTAATAATAAAAATATAGTAAAAAATTGGGGATTTAGATAAAGGGGAGCTTGTGTTTGAAATTCATGATTTTTATCATATTTAGAGTTTTGACACGTTACTGGACTTTTTTTAAAAAATAAATAAATAATAAGTAAATAATATTAATATAAAACTTGACTTTTTTAAAATAAAAATGTTTCTAGTAAATTTTTAGTAAAATCTTTTAGTTAGAATTCTCCTTCAAATTTTTTGTTATGTTGCACGATCTTTCGTTTGCAATATGTTAGAATTGAGAAAACCATTTGGTTACTTAGAAATTGTGTTCTAAAAGAAAATTCTAGTCATATCGAAAAAATCATTTTTTTAGCATATAGAAATCGTGCTTATATCATTTAATACTTTCTTTTAGTATGTTAATAAAATTATTTAAATTTGTAAATATTTTTCAAGATCTCATCAAAAAGTTGTCGGTCATGTCTTAAATAACTTTTAAATATAAATGTTAAATTGTATCACTTGTTTAGATTTTGTCAACACATTTCTCGTGCTTATGATTTTCTTTTAACATATATATATTCTTCATGCCTATAGAATTTTATTGAATTTTAACACATCATATAGCTTAATATTTTTAGTAATGTTTTTCGTAAATCTATTCTTTTTGGCATGTTTAAAGGATTTTTTTTTTAAATCTTTTGTTGAGTCTTAAAAAGCTTCTTATATTGTGATGCACACGTACATTAAAGCTTTTGCACTATTCGTTTGCTTGAAGAATGTTAATTGTTTGAGACGGGTGGATTTTTGGTTCTTCGATTTTTGGTTTTGAAAAAGTGTGTACTATATATTAAATTGAAATTTTTTGATTCGGTTCGATTTTATTTGGTGTTTTTAAAATGATTTTTCGGTGCAAACTAATGAAAAATAAAATGAGGATAAAATCAAAGTATAAGATATTTAAAAAACTTAAAATCATGTTAAGTGATGATGGTCTTTCTGAAATACTTATTGTGTGCTTAAAAAATTATATTTATCTTTGTCAAGAATTTTCGCCTCTAACTATTGCTTTAGGAAAACATGCATGAAGACATCCTTTGCATGACATAAATCAACAAAAATATGTTTGAATTTCTCTTGGGGAATAATATTTCAAGTTTATTATATGAATTACAAATTTGTTGCTACTTTGACTTGTTTAATGAATGATTTAATTGGTAATTAATTTGTATGTATATATATAAATAAAACTATAAAATTAGGATGTTCAAGATAAATGGACGTCAAGATAAATGTTCAACTCACGACAAATCAAACTCTAGTCTATGAATCCTCTATCAACTGTTCAATGGTGTCAATGATAGACTCATGACTACATCAAATCAAAATAAAGTTAATCTAACTCTAACTCTAGAAAGTTAGGTGAAACAAATCATGTGCATCATCCGAAGTCAAGGAGGACTTACCAATCAGCTGATGTGTGAAATAGATCTTCAATGGAACGCCTGTTAATGATCTTTAGTACCTGTCTCTGTATTATGAAATGCTGCAGTCCAAATGGACGTCAGTACGTGGAATTTACGAGTATGTAAAATGGTTGAATGAAATAGATATAGGTAGAATAATATGGAATAATATCAACTCTAAAAATATTCAATTAGGATGTCAAATGTCTATCTAAAGCAAGAATCAAGAGTGGACAATGACCAATCAATACCAATCCAATCCAATTAAGTCAGAGTACTATCAGTATAGAACCTATCTAGGAGTTTCTCTTATCTGACAACAATCACTTATGAGCCAGTGATTGTACAACAATTCCGTTGATGCTGCCACAATCGTTCTGTACTTGTCAGGTAAAGAATGAATCGGGTCCATCAAGTCTGCTATTATTTTAGGGACTTCCAATCAAGAAGGAACGTCTGATATAATGGTTCAATCCTTACCTACGCTTGGTGATGTAGTTAATGAGTTTGAGTTGGGCTTACTCTTACTCATTTTGATGCTCGATACTCCTCCCAAGACTCAATGCTCATAAGATAATTCATCTCAATCAATCGTATCAATTAGTCTCATAAGGACTCTTACCATTCTGTTAGTTCTATCATAATTATCAACTATCTAATCAACTCAATTCTCAATCAATCTCTCAAAAGAGCTTAGATCAATCATTAGGAGAACAATCAATTAGACTAATCTTTAGAGTTAATTTATGAATACTCACAGGATCGTCAAGTTCTATCAACCTATCATCATGCTCACATCACAATCTCAATCAATATTCTCAAATCAAGACTCTAGACTCAATCCCTGTGTCATTCATGCAATTTTTATAAAATAACATATAGGATTTATGCAGTGACTCATAAAAAATATTTAATCGGTAAAATCAAGTTTATGATAATCATCAACATATGAAAATACACAGAATGTATAATTTACAAGAAAACATGCATAGCAACTCAATACATTCATCTATCAATCTCTATCCATCAAGGGGTACATGGAAGAACAATTTCATATTTTAGTTTCACGTTACATACCTGGTATGGAGTCTTGACAATCAATCTTATACGTCATCAATTCTCTCGAACCCTTGCTCTTCCTCCCTTCTCCTTAACCCTAGTCTTCATTAAAAGCTTAGAAAAGCTTAAGAATAAGTGTTAAACCCCTTTTTATGCTCAAAATAACCTATATTGATCATGTTTTAAGTTTGGAAAAGGTTGAAATAAGTTTGGAATGCCCCTTGCAAAAAATTAAAAAATTGAAAAATTTCGCCTCGGTGTAACAAGTTCATATCGCGAACTTGGTCTATTTTGGGGGTTTTTCTGCAAAAAAAATTTGATTGAATTTTCTAATCTCGTAGAAAATATTGGGATCACATCCAAGTGTAAGTCTGCGACAAGTCCACATGCGGGCATGTCACACACTTTTCTGGAATTACGTTTTCACATCAAAAATTATCTTTCAATCCAGTTGCTCTAAAAATCTACCAAGACCACTTTTCCACACAATATTTTCTGTTGATCACTTTTCGACCTAGGATCTGCCATTGGAGTTTTTGAAAGACATGTTATGCGCACATCTCTCATGTAGGGGTATTTTGATAATTTTATTGTGTGTTACATTATGTCTCCCTTGGAATTATTTGTCCTCGAATGAAGAGTAAAGGTGGACCCATCAATCAAGACTTCTCTCGTCAATCAATCAATTAATCAAACTATGACCCATCAACAATCTAGACAATCACTATTTAGACTCAAGAATAGACAAATCAACTCAGGGATAGACAAACCAACTCAAATCAAGAGTAAGGACATTACCTTCAACATTCTGATTATCAAGTACAAATAGATACGGGTATTTAGCTTTCATATCCTCCTCAGTTTTCCATGTGGCTTCCTCAAAATATTGATTTCTCCATAGGACTGTCACTGAGGTTATCTCTTGGTTCTCAATTTGTAAACCTGACGACCAAGGATTTGGACTAGAATATCTTTATAAGACAAGCTATCCTTCACTCCAATACTCTCAATAGGGATTACCAATGAAGGATCTCCCAAGCATTTCTTCAACATCAAGATGTGAAAAATCCGATGAATCGCGTCTAGCTCAGAAGGTAACTCTAACTCATAAGCAATCTTCCCAATGCTCTTCACAATATGATAGGGACCAATATAGTATGGACTCAGTTTTCCCTTCTTCCCAAATCTCATGACACCCTTCATGGGTGACACCTTCAAGTATACCCCATCACTCACTTCAAACTCTAAGTCTCTCCTTCTTACATCGGTGTAGGATTTCTAGTAGCTCTAGGCAATTTTCAGCCTTTTTCTAAGAACCTTCACCTTCTCCATTGACTGATAGACTAGATTAGGCCCAATCAACTTAACTTCACCAACTTCAAACCACCCAATTGGTGATCTACATCTTCTCCCGTACAAAGCCTCATAGGGAACCATATGAATACTCGCATGGTAACTATTGTTATACGCAAACTCAATCAATGGTAAGTAGTCATCTTATTTCCTTTAAAGTCAAGGACATACTCTCTATACATGTCCTCTAATGTTTGAATGGTACGCAGCCTGGCCATCTATCAGAGGATGAAAGGCGGTACTTAGATTTACCTTAGTACCTATTTTTTTCTAAAAAGATCTTTAAAATTGGGATGTGAATTGAGCTCCTCTGTCCGAGATAATGGACAAGGAAACTCCATGCAATCACACAATTTTGCGGATGTACAACTTGGCATACTTTCTGCGGTGTCGGTCATCTTAACCGCTAAGAAGTGAGATGACTTAGTGATTCTATCCTCAATCATAGTCATGTTGCCTTCGAGACCTTGGTAGACCAATAATAAAATCCATATTGATCATCTACCATTTTTATTCAGGAATCTCAAAGTTTTGAGTCAATCCACATAGTCTTTAATGCTCAACTTTAACTTGTTGACAATTTAGGCACTTGAAAACAAACTCAGCAATATCCCTCGTCATGGAACATCTTGGCAAAGCCAGGATGAATGGAATATCTAGAGTTGTGGGCTTCAGTCATAATTTTATCTCGAACACCATCAATATTTGGAACACAGAATCTAATCTGGTATCTCAACACCTCATCTCCCCCTTTGGAGAAAACTATCACCTTCTGTTTGTGGATAGCTTCTTTCAACTGGAGTAGGATAGGATCTCGGTCTTGCATTTATTTCACCTCCGCTACTAAAGATGAAGCAGACTCATTCTGGAAATTGACTCCCTCTTTATCGTTCTCTTCGAGTTGAACTCCAAATCGAGCCAATCTATGCACTTTCTTAGCCAACTCTGTCTTTTCTTCGCCCACATGGGTTGTACTACCCATTAACAACCTGCTAAGAGCATCGACAACAATGTTAGCTTTACCTGGGTGGTAGAGAATGCTTATGTCATACCACATGGGTTGTACTACCCATTAACAACCTGCTAAGAGCATCGACAACAATGTTAGCTTTACCTGGGTGGTAGAGAATGCTTATGTCATAATCCTTAAGCAACTCCAACTATTTCCTCTGCAGCAGGTTGAGCTCTTTCTAACTGAAGACATATTGCAGGTTTTTTTGGTCAGTAAACACAGTCATGTATACTCCGTATAAGTAGTGGTGCCAATCTTAAGTGAAAATACCACCGCTGTTAACTCAAGATCATCGGTTGGATAATTCCTCTCATGAACCTTAAGCTGTCTAGAAGTATAATCTATCACTTTCCCCCTCTGTATCAACACACAACCCAATCCAACTCTAAGCATGTCATAATATATCACAAAGTCTTCTATCCCATCAGGCAAGGTTAAAATTGGTGCAGTGGTCAATCTTGTTTTCAACTTTTGGAAGCTCTTCTTACATTCATCAGACCACTGAAACTTAGCCTTTTTCTGAGTCAATTTAGTCAATGGTGAGGATATGGAAGAAAATCTTTTAACGAATCTGCGATAGTAGCTGCCAACCTCAAGAAACTTCTTATGTCAGTCGGAGAGGTTGGTCTGGGCCAGTTCTTAACCGCTTCTATCTTTTGGGTGTTTACTCCATAGGACTGTCACTCTCAAGAAACTTCTTATGTCAGTCGGAGAGGTTTGTCTGGGCCAGTTCTTAACTGCTTCTATCTTTTGGGTGTTTACTCGAATGCTATCGCCCGAGACAATATTGAAACACCCCAAAAAAATATGCTTCGGAATGTCCATAAGCATAATTTCCATATATCTCAAAATTTATGCGTGATATTAAAAATTTGACTTTATATTCTCGATCACGGGGAAAAAATGGGTGATAAATAGGTATAACCTGGATTTTACAGGACCCGTAGCGAAAAATAATTTTTGCTAATTTATGATTTTCAGAGAGCATCTGCGCCCTGGCCGTGACACGCTAGGGGCGCGGGTCAATGTTAATTCTTCCTTCACATTTGGTCCATGTCGCAGACAAGACGTGGACCAATGTAAGCTTTTTCTTAGTTTTTCTATTTCGTCCAAGGGCATTAGGGTCATAGTCTCATGCCCACTTAAACGTGAAATCACTCATACTTAGCCATTTTTCAACTCTATATCACTCAAAATCCTCACAAAAACCTCTTCAAGACTTAACCAAATATCTCATATCAAATTCAAGGATTTCAAACTTAATTTTGGAAGTCAAGGATTCACCTCAAGCTCTAAGTTTCCTTCAAGCTCATCTCAAGAAACCCCAATTTAAGGTATGTGGGTTTCATCTATTGGGTCTTTTCACCCTTGGAGCCCAATCTTTTTTTACAAAAATTGCATGATTTCAAGTTGTATTACTTACGGGTATCTCTTATTATGAATTATGAGTATAAATTTTGTTGGGGTTTTATGAAATATTGATTGATTATGCATGACTATGTATTTCAAGCTTATACTATGATTTGATTATATCTATTGAGACTATGCATGTTTTGAGCTAGGAAACTATGATCTATTATGAGATTTGATGATGGATTTCAAGGTACCCTACATGGCAGACAACTTGAGGTGCATAGCTATGAAACTATGACCTATTATGAGTTTTAAAGATGGATTTCAAGGTACCCTACATGAGGGTTTTACTACATGTTGGTGGGTTGATTTGACTTAAGTTTTTTCATCTTATTTCACTCTCGAATTGCATGATTTTGAACTAGTATCATGAACCCACCAAGTGTTTGATAAAATGCCAAGTCAAGAATTCTCAAGCTATTGATGATCTATTACATGATTTACAAGTAAAGTGACTTCAAGATGATTAAGGGCTTTGAAGCATGTATTGAATTCATGAAAAGTATCTATGATTTTACAAGTATCAAGTTAAGCCCTATTTTCAAGATTTTTACCTCTTGTGAGTCATTTCATGTTAAAGGGTTCATGTATTATTATTGTTATTATCTACTCTCATGTTCAAGTTAGGCTCACCATTAGAGGTCAAACATGTTTATGAGTTACTCAAGTTATGTTCTTATAAGCTATTCATATTATGATTAAAGTGTGATTATTTCAAGTATTCTGTGGGACTAGGCTTAACACTGATGGATGGAATGTCAGTGTGGACTATCTTCCAATGTTCATACTCCTTTCTCAAACTATATGCCAACATAGGATTATACTTTACCCTTGATATTCTAGTGGATCCATCTAGTGCACCAATGTTCATACTCCTTTCTCAAACTATATGCCAACATAGGATTATACTTTACCCTTGATATTCTAGTGGATCCATCTAGTGCACTTTATCACGAAATCCTTTTTGAAATGGGTCATGTTCCCGTAAGGAGGGTTACTTCATACAAATGGGTCATGCTCCCGTAAAGTGAAGTATGATTTACCTTGGCAAGTAGACCACCTCTTTACCGATGAGGGGTAATCATCGAGATTCCAAATTTTAGCTCGCTTGATCTTACTCATGTCTGTCATTATCAAGCATATTTTATTATGAGCATTGATCATGCATGCCATATTGAGATTATACATCTATTGTTATGATTATGCATTTTGACTATATTGGCTTATGCCTTGTTCTATTGCACCCCATATACTTAGTATATTCAAACGTACTAACGCATACTCTATGCCTACATGATATTACCATGTAGGGACTGGAGCACCTTTTCATCCTCCACATGGCTAGTTGATACTTTAGAGACAAGCTTTGGTGAGTCTTCAAGTCTGAGGACACTATCTATATTATTCTTGCTATTTTGAGACTTCTTTATGTCGAACACTTGTTATTATGAGGGTGAGGCCGGAGAGTGTCTTGGCCCCCGCTCCATTCCATGTTAGAGGTGTTGTTGGATATTATGATGTACTTATGCTTGAGCTTGACTCTTTTATGCTTTAATGATTATCAAAGACTTCCTTTAGTCCTGTTTCTCTTTTCTTATATCTCTTGTTGTTGTTTATTTTGCTTCCGCGACCAAAGATGTGTGATTAATATGCTAAGAGACTTGTTTGGGTCCCTTCGGGTTCCCATTTTCCGTGTCGTATCTAGCCCCTAGGCTTGGATCGTGAAAAATATGGCCTAGAAAAGCCACAAACTTGAGCCAAAATTCACACTTCAAAAATTTTGCATACAACTCATGGTCTTTAAGAGTCTGGAGGATAATTCTGAGGTGATTGACATGCTCCTCCTCACAAAATGTCGTCAATAAATACAATCACAAACATGTCAAGGTACTGTCTGAATACTCTGTTCATCAAATCTATGAAGGTTGCAAATGCATTAGTCAACCCAAAGGACATGATCAAGAACTCAAAATGCCCATATCTAATCCTAAAGGCTATCTTTGGGATGTCACATTCCCTTACTTTCAACTGATGGTAATCAAATCTGAGGTCTATCCTTAAGAGGCCAGTGGTACACTGAAGTTAGTTAAACATATCATCTATTCTGGGGAGAGGATATTTATTCTTTATCGTGACCTTGTTCAGTTGCTTATAATCAATACTCATTTTGCTAAAATCATCTTTCTTTCGCATAAATAGGACAGGAGCACCCCAAGGAGAAACACTCGACCTAATAAAGCCCTTCTCTAATAAATCACCTAATTGCTCTTTCAATTCGTTCAACTCAGTAGGGGCCATCCTATAAGGTGGAATTGAGATAGGTTGGGTATCGAGGAGAACATCAATCCCAAAGTCAACCTTCCGATTAAGAAGGACTCCAGGCAGATCTGCAAGAAACACTTCAGGAAACTCATTCACAATCGAAACTGACTCAAGAGTAGGAGACTCAACATCATCAGACTTAACTTGTACGAGGTGATAGATACAACCTTTAGAGATTAGCTTCCTGGCCCTTAGGTAGGAAATAAACTTACCTTTAGGTGCAACTGAATCACCCTTCCACTCTACGATCGGTTCATCCAAGAATTGGAACTTAACGGTTTGGGTCCTAGAATCAATGAAGGCATAACATGCGTGAAGTCAATCCATACCACGAATCACATCAAAATTAATCATCTCTGACTCAATAAAATCAGCAAGAGTATCCTTATGATGGACGGACACTACACAGTCTCTATAGACTCTTTCATCTAGATTAGACTCACTAATTGGAGTAGAAATATCAAAGGGTTCAAGAAGACACTTAAGAGTTCTATTAAATCTACTAGCCACATAAGGAGACATAAATGACTATGTGGTACCAGGATCCATCAAAACATAATAATCAAGAATAAAGACTCGAATCATAATTGTCATAACATCGAGGGAGTTTCCTGATCTTGGCGAATACTCATGGCATACAGACGGTTTATAGCTTTGTTTGTGCCTGACGTAATACCTTATTATTTCCTTTAGCTGGTGGGGCTGGTGCAAAGGATTGAGCCCGATCAGCCCACTTTGAACAATCTCTCTGAAAGTGACCCAATTGGCCACACTTGAAATATGCATCTCTCATCTCATGACACTTCCCCAAGTGTAATCTACCGCACTTACCACATAATGGCTTACCCCACGAACCTTAAGCCACACTAGCCTGTGATTGAGATCCCTGGGCTCCAAAATTTTGAGACCTCTATTCATTCCTATTTCTGGAAACATGTGCACTAGCAGATGATGGTACTGGCCCTGACTGAAACTGTTACCTTTCCCATTCCCTCTCTTTCCAACCTTATGGTTGGATGTCTTGGCCTTCTTATTTTTATACTCTTCCCTATATTGCTATCTTTCCTTATCAGCTTGTTGTACATAAGTCATCAACCTCCCAATATTCATATCACTCATAAGCATAACTCCCCTTCCATCCTTTTTTGGCCCTTTACTCAGCCCATCAACACATAACCCAATTGTCTCTATCATATCATTAACTATATCCAGAGCATAGCGAGATAGCTAGGTGAACTTAAGACATACTTTTGCACAGTCATAGAGCCCTGTTTTAGATTCAAAAACTCTCTTACCTTGGCCTCCCTCCATTCTCTCAGAAAGAAACGCCCCAAGAAGGCTTCCTTGAATACTGCCAAGTCAGCATCGGGGCTTCCTCTCCTCTACCCTTCTTACACTGATCAAACCACAATCTGGCAACACCTTTGGGTTGGTAGACAGCTAAGTCAACTCTATCAACATCAACCACATGCATCACCTAAAGCACTTTTTGAAGCTTATCAATGTAGTTCTCAGGATCCTCATTGGGTGTAGACCCTGTGAACTCAGGCAGGTTCATTCTCAAAAACTCGCAAACTCTTGATGTGTCCTACGTATCCTGTCTACCCGTTCCTTGTCAACCAGCAAGTGCTGTCACAATATGGGCTAGAGTTTGGATAGCCTGACGAAGCTCAGCATTCGAGATTTCAACTTGTGGTGGTTGTTCAATAGGGATAGTTGGGCCTATGGGTTCATCATGATCCTAGGGCTCAGGTGGGTCAACATTCTGCTTGGCAGGACTCCCTCTTCATCTAATAGCTCTTGTTGGAGGCATGATAATAATTCTGCAAATGCGTAACGCACGAATTAGAAGAGAGTTTCATAAAGTTTCAGCTCTATTGTACGAATCAGATCATGAAAGAAGTGTAACCATTCCTAATGTCCAATAGCCTCCTACTTATAAAGAGTGGTGCACAACACACCCATAAACAAGTCTCTACTAGGCACGACTTCATAGATTCCCTAGGACTCTTAATTTCTATGCTCTGATATCTAGTTAATCACGCCCTGGGAGGGTGCCCTGGACATGGCCGGCACCCAGAGACTATTGCTAGTTCCCAAGCGAACCACTTGGCCTCATCACATTCATTCATTCAATATAACTAACTAATCAGCAGAAGACTAAAGATAGTAAATGGGTAGACAAATCTCAATATATATATATATATATATATATATATATATCTAGTATGAAAGGAAATAGATCAAACAATTTCCAGTCAACAAATCAACTCTAGTCTATGAGGTCTCTATCAACTACTAATTAGTGCTAATGACAGACTTATGGCTACCTCAAATCAAAATAAAAGACTAGTAAGAAAGAAACTAGCCAAGATAAATATTCAACTCATGATAAATCAAACTCTAGTCTATGAAGCCTCTATCAATTGTTCAATGGTGCCAATTACAGACTCATGGCTACCTTAAATCAAAATAAAGCTAATATAAGTCTAACTCTATTTAGCTAGATGATACAAATCATGTGCTTTCTCTGAAGTCAAGAAGGACTCACCAATCAGCTGATGTGTGAAATAGATCTTCAATGGAGCGTCCATTGTGACCTCTAGTACCAGTCTCTACATCATGAAATGATGTAGTCCAAATGAACGTCAGTACATGGGATGTATGTAAAATAGCTGAATGAAACAGATATAGATAGAATAATATGAAATAACATCAACTAAGAAAATACTCAATCAAGATGTCAAATGTCTATCTAAAGCAAGAATAAAGAGTAGACAATGACCAATCAATACCAATCCAATCCAATCCAATCAAATCAAGTCAGAGTACTATCAATATAAAATCTATCTGGGAGTTACTATTATCCGACAATAATCACTTATGAACCAGTGATTGTACAATAATCCTGTTGATATTGTCGCAGCCGTTTCGTACTTGCCAGGTAAAGAATGAATCAGGTCCATCAAGTCCGGTATTATTTTAGGGACTTCCAATCAAGACAATTTGTCTCAATCAATCATATCAATTAGTCTCATAAGGACTCTCATCATTTCATCAGTTCTATCACAATCGAGCCTTACGACCTATCAACCATCTAATCAACTTAATTCTCAATCAATCTCTCAGAAGAGCTTAGATCAATCTTTAGGAGGATAATCAATTAGACCAATCTTTAGAGTTCATTTATGAATACTCACAGGACCGTTAAGTTTTATCAACCTATCATCATGCTCACATCACTATCTCAATCAACATTCTCAAATCAAGGCTCTAGACACAATCCCTAAATTAATTCATGCAATCTTTTATAAAATAACATATAGGATTTATGCAATGACTTGTGAAAAGTGTTTAATCAGTAAAATTAAGTTTATGACTATCATCAACATATAAAAATACATAAAATGTATAATTTACAAAAAGACATGCATAGTGGCTCAATCCATTCAACTATTAATCTCTCTCCATCAAGGGGCACATGGAAGAACAATTCCATATTTTAGTTTAGCCTTACATACCTAGTATGGAGTCTTGACAATCAATCTTGCAAGAATTTGTCCTCAATTCTCTCGAACCCTTGCTCTTCCTCTCTTCTCCTTAGCCCTAGCCTTTGTTAAAAGCTTAAGAATGAGTGTGAAAACCCTTTTTATGCTCAAAACGATCTATATTGATCCTGTTTTAAGTTTGGGAGGGGTTTGGAAAAGTTTGGAATGCCCCTTGCGAACAATTGAAAAATTTCGCCTCGGTGTAGCAAGTCTGCGTCGCGGACTTAGTCTATTTTGGGGATTTTTTGCAAAAATATTTTCGATCGAGTTTTCTAATCCCGTAGAAAATATTGAAATTACATCCAAGTGTAAGTCCGCGACAAGTTCGTGTTGCAGGCATGTCATGCACTTCTTTAGGATTGTATTTTCGCATCGAAAAATTATCTTTTGATTTGGTTGCTCTAAAAATCAACCAAGACCATTTTC
>DF359213.1:14416-42357 GCA_000787875.1 Solanum virginianum | reverse complement strand
CAGATCTGCCATCAGAGTTTGGGAAGACACATTATGCGTACATCTCTCATCTAGGGGTACTTTGATAATTTTATCAGATGTTACACCTTACCCGTTCTCTTGTAACCTTAGGCTTAAAATTAGTTTTTAGGTTAGAATGGTGTCCTAATGTACCTTTAAATCATTAGGTGGCAACTCTTCAATTTCATTTTAAATCCCAAAAGAGTCGTTGTCACGACATCATCCAGATTTTCATTTTTTGCGAAAAAAAAATGGGGTGCAACATTTATCTTGTGCTAACCTTTTTGGATGCAGGGATTGAATTTTTCATTATTACATGCTTGTTTTGATTTCTCTTACGCAGTTAGTTGAACCTACTGGGTACATTTCGGTGTATTCACCCCTACTCTCTTTAATCCCTACAAACCGAGCACTAGGATCCGCACAGGGTAGCGATTCACTCTTTTGGACTTTTCTACATCTATCTTGATCTCACCGATGAGGCTCAGACTTCGAGTCGTCATGGATCCTTGGGATTTCTTTTATTTTCTTTTTCGGACTTGTATCGAAATTATGAGACAACCTTGTGTTTCATTTGAGACATGTGCATTTACACTTTTGTATTGCTTAGATGCTCTTGTACTCATAACTCCAGATTTTGGGAGATTTGTTATGTTATCTTTGAGGTGGTTTCCGCTTTATTTCCTTTTCTTTTAGGTACAACCTACTTTGGGGCGAGACATTAAATTAGTAATTATTGTGATTTACAATACCATTTACATAGTTTACAAACGTGTAGATTTTATTTCAAGAAAACTTAAAACTCATATATCCAAATTTACGATTAAAATTTAAAATTTGAATATTGAAATTTTAATTGTGTCATACATATTGAGATAGAAAGAGCAACAAAAATAATTAGGGATTAAACTATTTTTATTTACATAATTAGGGATTAAACTATTTTTATGTACTTGATCAATTAGTTTTTAAATTTTTTTAATTAAATGTCCATTTTTAACATGAACAATTAATGAATAAAAAGAGTAATAGTTGATTTTTCTTTGTACGAAATATAGTTGAAGAATAGTAAAGTGAGTGAAAAAAATGAAATGACATAAGAAGTCAGACTGGAGAGGCGCAATTAATACAGCCCACTCTGCAGCTAAAGCCAAAAAAATTACACCTATTTCACTTAAATAAAGAAGTGAAGATTGAAGGAAGCAAAACTTCTAATCATACCCCTCCTCCACGTGGAGATTATTAATTGGTTTGGTAGTACAAAAAATCCACACTTATTTCAAGAAAACTTAAAAACTCAGATGTCAAAATTTATGATTAAAGTTTAAAAAGTTTGAATATTGAAATTTTTATTGTGTCATATAAATTGGGATAGAAAGAGTAATCAAAATTATTAGGAATTAAACTATTTTTATGTACTTGATTAATTAGCTTTTAAATTTTCTTAAATTAAATACTTATTTTAATATGAACAAATAATGAATAAAAAGAGTAATAGTTGATTGTTCTTTGTACGAAATATAGTTGAAGAGGAGTAGTAAAGTGAGTGAAGACAATGAAATAATCTAAGAAGTCAGACGAGAGAGGCGCAATTAATGTAGCCCACTCTACAGCTAAAGCCAAAAAATTGTACACGTTTCACTTAAACAAAGAAGTGAAAATTGAAGGAAGCAAAATTTCTAATAATACCCGTCCTCCACATGGACATTATTAATTGATTTGGTAGTACAAAATATCCACACTTATTTTCAGAAAAATTAAAAATCATATATCCAAATTTATGGTTAAAATTTAAATGTTTGAATATTAAAATTTTAATTTTATCATATAAATTGGGACAGAAAGAACTATAAAAATAATTAGAGATTAAACTATTAATTTTTAATTTTTTAAATTAAATATTGTTACGAAAGTTTAAAGTAAGAAAATAAAGAAACTAGGGAGAAGAGAGAAAATTTCTTATTCCTCTTAAAGAATATTCAGATGTATATTACAATGAACGAAACTGTTTTATTTATAGGGAAAAAACTAACTAGGTCTCCAAGTAGGATTCCTAACTCTTAAAAATAATCTACATAATAGACATTCACTGTCACTCAAATATGTTTATAACACCCCCCCCCTCCCTCTTAAAGGAATCTACATAACATGCATTATTGGATGTCTCATTAAAAATCTTACAAGAAAAACCCAATGGACAAAATCTTGTGAAGAAAAAATGCATTGCGTATTAACTCCCCCTAATGTAATTCAAAGACTTGAATCGTCGTATCCAATCTCGTGTATCATCTTCTTAAAAGTTATAGTTGGTAGAGACTTCGTGAAAAAATCGGCCGCATTGTCACTCGAACGAATTTGATGCACATTTCTATCACCATTTTTTTAGAGCTCATGTGTGTAGAAAGTTTTGGCGAAATGTGTTTTGTTCTGTCTCCTTTTATGAATCCTCCCTTTAAGATCAAAGAGTTTTTGTAAGTTTCTCACTTCAACTTCTTTAAGCCAATAATATATTGGCTTTTGAAAACTCTTCAAGAGTTTCAATTCAGGTTATCAACTTGCATAACAATATCAAAGATTCATGACTAATCTACAAGAAAAATGGTCAATTGCGAAGAGAAATATGGTCCCTAAAAGTACTTTTCTTGTCCCTAAAAATAAATAACGACCAAAAAATCTAGTCCCTAATTGATGGTAGTAAAACATAATATCTGGTCTTAAAGCTTTAGCGACTGCCAAATTCTTGGTCACTATTAGATAAATATTATGGTCCCTAAAATTTTTGTATCCTGATCCAAATATATATACAGAGAGAGAGAGAGATATTTAATGATAAAAAAAGATCAACATTAATTATTGCTTCAGTACAATCACATTGTGAGCTATAGTAATAATATTGTGTACATATTCCTTTGGCAAAAACATATGTAGCTAATGTTCCTAGCTTATAATACAAGTTTTGTCTAACATTTCCATAAAAATGATAGTCAATCAACTGTATGCCCTCAAAAATTTGCTTCATGTAAATTCCAGTATTCAGAACCTGTAAAAAGCATAAAGAAATTGCATTTAGAAAAGAGCAAAAAAAATCAATAAGACAATTGATTTTGTAGTTGTTCTCTAATAATGATTAGTCACTACACAATTCCCTTAAAAAGTTTAGATTGGTCAAAAATATGACAACATACACTTCAAAGATGAATCAACAATCATTTTAGATTCTAATTTCCATACTGTACAATTATTGTACAAAAAACAATTGTTGTCAGAAGTCATACCAAACACTAAATATCTTGTTTGTACTTTTTTTTTAAAAAAAATTATATAATGGTACTTTTAGTCAATTTCACAAACAATTCGATCAATAAAAGCAAATTAATCAATTGTACAAGGTTTTAGGGTGTCATCTTGCCAATGTCTTATTTAAACAAAATAAGTTTAAAACGACACAAACCACGAATAAAGATCAGGCAACTTACAAAGATGTTCATTTGGCTGATTGTATTTGGCCTTACTACACACTCTGTATTTTTTGAGTAAAGTTCTTGTGAAGTGTCACCGATGTCATTGCCATGTGTTGAACGAGAACTCTGATCTTGAAGTTTAATCTTCTCGAAAAGGAATTGCTTCTCAGCTTCAGCCTCGCTAAGACGTTGTTTAAGGTAACTGTTGACATAGTCTTCTTCTGATTTCCCTGATTTTCCAAGAGCAATCCTCTACAACCTGCCAGCTTCTCATCTTGCTTCATCCGCCTTTAGCTGGAACATATCTGCCTCTGCTTCTTTAATCCTAGCAATGCTCTCTAATTCATCTATTTGTTGCCTTTTTTGCTGCCTCTCTAGTTTAAGTTCTGAAACTTCTTTAGTTTTTTCCTCCAGTTCGTGATCACAACTCTCAAGAGCTTGGCGAGCTTTCTTTAACATCCTCATTTTTTCTTCAGCCACTATTCCCATTGTCTGCAGTGCTTCCTGTACCACTGCAGCAATTCAGTTGCATGCCTCCTGGGGTTGAATCATCTTCCATTATTTCCAGCCTCAAAGCTCCTTGATGAGTCCATCTCAAGCTCTTGGAGAAATGTAATATAATCCTGCAAGCAATTGTCTCTGCCATCCCACCCTTTAGTTTTTCTATGAGCTCCTCGGACTTCCAAAACAGCTGCTTCCCTCTTGTGTTCTCACTCAATCGAAAGATCTTACTTTCAACAGTTAGTTCTCTTATCAATGATTCACCATACCAGGTGGGTGCACAGTGTTGGAATACATATTTCACCCAACCAAAAAACTCAGAAGTTTGATTGCATGCTCTACACCTGAACTGCATTTCAGCAGATCCCAGCCTATTCACAGGAGAAGGACCTGTTCCAATTTGTTTATCCCGAATTGCACAATCTGTGTGAGTCCAAATGAGCACAGGAGTCACAACTGATCCACCAACATGTATTCACTTCAAAATCAAACTTACAGATTACACACATGCAGAGGCTGTAGAATCCCTTTCGGTTGGTGCATATCTCATAGTGGCAATCTTTCGCAGGCAACTGGCTTTGGCATGCTATATTCCGACATCTCTTGTATACTAAAACCCCAATCAGGGCAGTCTGAGAAAGATTCATACTATGATGCAGGAAAAATAGAATCCCACTACTAATAGTGACAAGAATTTCCAGCTGCACTCGATGAGCTTTAATCAATGTCTTTGCTGTTAAATCAGACCTAGTCTGAACAAGCCTGTGCAAAAACAAAAGTTCATCTCTTAGCTGAGGACCACCATTCCCTTCAAGCATTCCTGGAAGCCTACCCTTTAGCTCTTCTAAATACTCATTGGGGAGCAAATACATTTTTCCAGATATTATATCCACTTGTTCTCTAGCAATATCAAGAGGAGAAACCTTATTTGCACTAGCAGGCCTGTGAATCACAGAGTGTTCATAATAAACATCCTCAGCTTTCTGATTCTCAAGCTTCACTTGAGTAGCAGCATCAATAACCAGCCATGTATCTCTTGAACTAGCACTCTCAGCAGGTGATTCACAATCCTGATCAAAGTTCATTCTGGGAGATTATCAGTTGATGCTCTGGCGTCTGAAGATGCAAGAAATAAGGACAAAGGCAACTTGCTGGGACATGGTGGCAGCATATTTAATTAAGATTGATAACTGATATACTAGAACAGATTCAGACGCCCATTTTTGTCAAGAATTTGAGAGCCTTCAATTACAGATTTCTGTTTGTACTTTGTTAATATTAACTAAAGTAGAATCTTTTTTTTAAATAGCCCAATCAATCTCTACTGCACAAAAATATTATGGCTTATGTTCCTATTCTTAAGACATAATTATAATAGCTTAAACCAAGCATGCAATCAACTAATAGCAGTTGATGATATTTGTAGATACATGAAGATATCAATTTTAATCACCTCTTTAGCTTAAACAAGTCATAGGAAAACTGAAAGCAAGGGTAATTAAACAAAACTTGAGATATTCTGATATCAAATTCCTTTTCTTTTATTCCAAAATCAGGATATCTTTCTCACTAAACTCAAAGAGAAATGAAAGTTCGTCTATTTCTTTTTAACATAGAACTACAGCTACTAACATTTAAAAACTAAAGTATTCTTTTTCTTGCATTCCATCAACATTGGTTAGATTTTTCTACAAAATATATCGAGTACTAATCACATATACCTCAAAAGTGAAAACACATGAACTAAAATTGCAGGAAAGAAAATCCATGTATTGATGCAGTACAGAGATGAAGTTGCACTATCAGCTAAGTGTAGAAGGAGAATACAAATCAAGGAATTTGTAGCTTCTGAGTTAAAAATATACAAGAAAACCATAAAAAAAACTATCAAGATTATAAAATTTTGATAGAATCTGTCAAAATCCTCTAGAAATGTGTTTTAATAATGCAATATTTTTAACTCTGTTTCAGCACTACAATCTTCTTCAGAAAATAAAATTCTCAGCTCAAATGAACTTCCACTTGAGTTAACAGCAATAAGAAACATATGTTTTAATAAAAAAAAATTACAGTTAAAGGAACTAATAACATACTTCACATAGGAAGTAATTGTTCTGATAGAAAAGATTTAAAAAGCCGGTAGTTTAACCTGAACGTACACAGTCGTTCTATTCTTCTAGTTTTGCAGAGACTCGAACTTCTAACCCTCAATATTACACATTACGTGAATTTCCAATAAATTTTTGTTAGACGTCAAATAACAGGAAAATTTTAATTTTTTGTAACTCTTGTTATCTAATCAATAACACAAAATAACAAAAATTAAGAAAATTAAGAACAAGAGTGAAACTTGTGCAGTCAAACAATGCAGTGCCAACGACTAGGGCACGAACTCTGTCCGCCCCCTCGAGTCTAGACATAGCGGATCAAGATGCTCTACCATCGAACAAGTCACAGAACCTTCAAGCTTACTCTATAGATAATATTCACTTATCCTGAAAGAAAATTTTGATTTTACCGGAAGAAAGAGAAGGTGAAAGAGGAGCATAAAACTTACACTGTAGATATCAGTGGTGGATGAAATTTTCTACTGATAATTTCTTCAAGCATCCATCTTCAATTGAATTTAGGGTTTCACCATATTTTATAGAGGGTGTTCACTGATTTTAGGGATTTCAGCATAATGTTAGAGAGAGAGAGAGAAAAAAAAAGTTCTTTTTTATCGATGTCCTCAAGGGACGAAAAAGTTCTTAGACCTTCAGCAACTCTTTTAATTCTATAGAGAGAGAAAAACTTTTTAGAGCCCCCCTTTTGCGTTTTAATTTTTATTCCCGCTCCTACTGACCAACTCCCGCTGAAAATTTTATTTAGCGACCAAATTTTATCTTTATAGGAAATGAAATGGCCAACAAGAGACTAGTAAATATTATCATCCTCAAAAGTATATTTTAGGGATCATATTTATGACTTGTCACTAAATTTTGATCTTTCATAAGTCTTTTTTTTGTAGTATATAATTTAATTCATATGAGGACTATATACAAGTTTTTTGAAAACTTGTATATGTATCGTATATTTTAAATTTTTCAAATATTTTCATATCAATTTTATCCACTGATAATATTAAATATTAAATGCATGATATTATTTAGTGTCTAGATTGCAAGTCAATTAAGTTTTACGCTTAGCAAGATGCATCATTACACTTGATAATTAGAGTATGCTTTGATATATCATAGAATTTAGATCCTCATAATCTTTTATAATATTGCGCTATATTGTATCAAAGATATCATCGATAAAATATCTTTTTTGTCAATTTGTAATGCGACATAACTTGTTGAGATCTTGTCACTTTATTATTTTCAGGTAGCTACCACTGTTATGAGGTTTCATAGAGTATTATGTCGTAAGCTCTTCAAGAGCATATTGCCTCTTTATTATTATTTCTGATCATTTGCTTTTTTCCTTTCCAAGAATTATCTTATTTGGGATCAATTGCATATTTTATGCATATCATAGAATCTGTCCTTTCAGGACATTCAATAAGAGTATTTCAACTCTTAGTTTATTATTATCCCCTCCTTATGTTAGAAAAATTAATATATATTTCAATCTACCTTGGAGAATCCATCTTTTATGAATCATGTATATTTATTAATCGTACACCACACATCAAAATTATTAGACAGAAATTATATTGTCCCTAACCATATACTAATTGAGGAAAAAATTAATCATAATGTATTAGACTGATGCATATCTTTGTCTACAATTTATAATATTTCAGACCATGAAATTTTATTCTCATAAGCAATGATGACCATTTATCTAAGGCATTTAGTGTTAATCATCTTGAGATATTTATCAATATTACCAAGATGAATGTCATCACCCGACAACCAGGTGTGATAGCACTCATCTAACCCACCAAGGTGAGTCAACTAAAACTTAAATAACTTAACATAATAATAAAGCGGAAGATAAACAGTCTAATAAGACAGACAAGCAAAAAGAATCAAAAGCTATAGCCATCCCAGAACTTGTGTTACATGTACAGACCTCTAAATATAGAATACTCAATAAAATACAAGTCTTAATGTCCAGTTCTTAACAAGAACAAAACATAAAATGGAATCCTCGAAGGCTTGCTAAGATATAAGTAGCTACCTCATGATTGATCCAGAAGCTCGATCCTGAAACGAAGAATTTCTAGCAAGAAGGACTGGGCTCACAACCTATAAAAATGTAGCAAGGGATGAGCATCAAACAACAAGGTACTCAACAAATGGAACTAACCTAAGGTAAAGTAACGAAGAATACAAGTACTCCTTAATCCCCAACCACATACTGCCGAACTACAAACCTGCACTTAGGAAAGTTCTAGCACAATATAATATATACAAGTCATAGAATATAAATGTAAACTCATCTCATATCATCATATGTCAGAATGTCCAACCGATACACAAGTCAAACGGTGCAATAGATGTACAATCTTATAATAATACATGTAATAATGTCAAAGCAGAAATGATATAAGATGGAGTGAATGCCATGAAATGTGCATAAACACTGCACTGTCAAATACTCGTGATACATATTTATCCTATTATACACTTCCACTGATAAACTCATATCAGAACCCATAAGACCCACGCAAGGACTATGTATCCATGAACATTATCGATAATGACCTAGGCCAATGCTCACCTGATCGAAAATGAACTCGGCCACAAAAAAATCAATCAATGTATTACCTCAACTCACCGGCAGAAATCGTGCCTAAACATCGACTGATGGAGACCTTGTCCACCAATCCACATGTTAGCTTACTCATCTCTCGATCATAGCCATCACACCTACCAATGCACAAATAATAGTGAATGTAACGTTCATGATCTCAGTTTCATCACAGCGTCAAATCATAATAATTTCAATATCATCACTGTCTTAATATCATCAAGGTCTCAATATCAATCACATCTTAATATAAATGTCATCTCGATATCAATATCAACAATTCATAAGATCAAATGTATTACAAATTCACCATTAACTCATAAGTCAAGATATCACCATATGAACAATCCGAAATCTCAGGATAAAAGCCTATAAGGATACAATTCTACCCCAAGGCACTCAATTCCATACACATATGAGCATACGAGGTTCAATCATACTTAATATAAGGTTAGAGTCGACTTGCCTTAGAAAAAGTCTCGAATCAAGTCAAATTCAAACCTTTCCCCTTTCGATGATACTCCAAATTAATAAAATCTATTCTTATATAACATCACAATCACATAATGATTCTAATGACATTAAAATCACTCAGTTTGTGTGCAAATGGCAAAATGGTCAAAAATCTCATGTCAAAAAAAGTAGTCAAAATAAAAAATTTAATACATGAAAATATTCTCCAAGTGATAAGCACTTCAACGATGAAAATCATTTTGAAGACGAAGTTAAAATGAGGTAGAAGTTATTAATTTAGTATTAAGAATCAAAGTTCAAAAAATTCCCAAATTTCATAATTAAAAACCCCAAATTATGAGTTAAAACCCAATTTAATCAATGAAAATTAAAGAAATAGGTTAGAAAATAGCAAAACAGATACCCAAGGGATTTGCCTTGAAAAACCTTGAATATCCTCTCTAAAACAAAGCTTGAAAGTTTGAAAATGGTCAAACCCATCACATAAAGTGAGTCACCGCTTTAAGAAAAATTAATGCTCTGCGAATGCAGAGACCCACAATTACCTAACACTCTGTGAACATAGATTCAGAAAATGACCCTACTCCGCCAATGCGAACCCACCTCCTCCAATGCGAACCCACCTCTGCCAATGCGGACCCACTCCGCGAATATGAAGTACTAAATAGGCTGCACCGGAAATCAGCAACACAGCACAAGAAAAATTTACAAAAAGGACCCTCAAAATTTATTCGAAACCTCGCGAACAAAAACCAAATATAGAATCCTACCAGATACGACATTCTGGATTCAATGGAACTATTATAATTTGAATACGAGACCTCTTTGGCCCAGAACCTGAGCAAGATCGCCGAGCAAGATCGTTTAGACTAGTTTAGGAGTCAAATATTCAAAATAACCTCAGGAACTCTAGAAATTATAATGAGACCATTTCTAGCATTAGTTTCCCTTTCTGAAAGAACTAGAATATTGAAATTCCGAATTGAGCTTCCGAACTCTGAATTTTAACCAAAGTCAAATTATGATCCAAAATGAACTAAAATTGTAACTTTGAGTCCAATTTTTTTTTTAATTTCAAATTCAGTTCTACAGGTTCTCCTAGACCAGATTCAGCATTTCAAAGCTGATGGAATCAATAGAATCGGATTCCGATACTCGAAACTCAAGATGACCATAAAACTCAAAATTTTCAACTTTAAGTCTCTCGAAACTCTTTCTTTAGTAGAACTCTAACTTTTTACAAAGTTCTTAAAATTCACTTTTAGACTCAATAAAAAATGACCCAAGGTAACTTTTGAGAAGGACAAAATGGTAATTCTTTCAAAAATGTAAAAAATGACCTTCGAGGTCATTACATCACCCACTACTAAAAACAATGTTCATCCTTGAACATGAGATAAGGGACATACGTGAAGACTCAAAGAGTTAAGGGTATCGAGACACATATCAAACTCTATCTACTATGTAGCCTCATTCTTGGGCCTATGGCTCCACTGGACCTTTACTGAAGCAATCTTCTTAGTCGTCAACTTCCTCACCTGCTTATCCAAATAGTTATCGGCTATTTCTCATAAGTCAAATCTGGGCTCAACTCAACTGAATCTATAGAAATCACATGAGACTCGTCCAGAATATAATATCGCAGCATCGAGACATAAATCAGTGGATGAATTGAAGATAGGTTGGGTGCAAGGCAAGTCTATAAGCCACTTTCCCCACTCCATGTAAGATCTCAAAAGGACCAAATAACCTCAAATTGAGCTTTCCCTTATTCCCGAGCCTCATAACACCCTTTAAGGGTGAGACCCTCAACCATACCATATCACCAACCATGAACTCCAAAGGTTGAATCTGCCTATCAGCATAGCTCTTTTGGTGAATCTGGGTTGTCACCAACCTACTCTAAATCAACAACACCACTCTAGATCATCTCTCAACATATCAACACTCATGCTCTCTACTGCTACCTAGTCAAATCATCTGATAGGCGATCTATATCTCCGGTCATACAAAGCCTAAAAGGAAGCTATTTAAATGCTGGAATGATAACTGTCATTGTATGCAAACTCCACCAAGGCCAAGTACTAATCCAATCTGGCAACAAAATTAATAACACAAGCTCGAAGATCAAATGTATTACAAATTCACCATTAACTCATAAGTCAAGATATCACCATATGAACAATCCGAAATCTCAGGATAAAAGCCTATAAGGATACAATTCTACCCGGCTCTCTTGGACTAGCCATCGGTCTGGGGGTGAAAGGTTGTACTCATGTCCAAACCAGTACCAAAACCATGTTGTTAAGCCCTCCAGAAATGCGAAGTAAATAATGAACCATGATCTTACATAATGGGAGTCGAGATTCCGTGAAGCCTTGCAAATCTAACTAATATAGAGTTGGGTCAGTCTATCAGCGATATACTTCACTTTGACCAGAATGAAGTGGGCCAACTTGGTCAATCGATCCACTACTACCCAAATAGAGTCAAAACCCCTAGCTATAGGAGGTTGATCTTACATAATGGGAGTCGAGATTCCGTGAAGCCTTGCAAATCTAACTAATATAGAGTTGGGTCAGTCTATCAGCGATATACTTCACTTTGACCAGAATGAAGTGGGCCAACTTGGTCAAACCCCTAGCTATAGGAGGTAACCCAACTACAAAGTCCATGATAATACACTTCCATTTCCACTCAAGAATGGGCATCCTCTACATCAAACCTCCAGGACTTTGGTGCTCATATTTGACTTGTTGGAAATTCAAGCACTTCGCTACAAACTTAACAATGTCTCTCCTCATCCCATACCACTAATAATGTCATTTCAAAATACGGTACATCTTTGTTGTCCCTAGATGAATGGAATATCTAGTATAGTGAGCCTCCTCAAGTATCAATCTAATCAAATCACCCATCTTGGGCACACAAATACGACACTCGATCCTCAATACACCTTTAGAATCAAGCACTACTTCTCTAGCTTTACCTCTAGTCACTCTATCTCAAATAGTACACAACTTCTTATACTCAAACTACCTCTCATGAATCTGATCCATCAAACATGAGTGAAACTCAATAGAAGCAAGCACTCCACAGTGATTTGAAATCGATAATATCACCAACCCATTGGCCAATCTCTGAATATCTCTAGCCAAAGATCGCTCCTCGACCCGAATATCTACTAAACTCCCCATGCTGAAAGCCTTCCTACTCAAAGTATCAGTACCCATTGGCCTTCCCCAGGTGATATAAAATTTAGGCCCTTTTGGCTAAAGATGTATAGCAAACTGTGATGATTGATAAAAATGTCGTAATAAACACCATAAAGATAGTGCCTCCATAGCTTCAATACAAACACAACAGCCACCAGCTCTAGATCATGGGCAGGATAGTTCTTTTTATCAGCCTTCAAGTGTCTAGAGGCATAAGTTTTCACCTTCCTTTTCTGCATCAACAAACCACCTAACCCCACTTCCAAGGCATCACAATAGACTGTGAAATCAACACCCTCCTGTGGCAATGTCAAAATAGGAGTTGTAGTCAACAATAACTTGAGCTTTTGGAAGCTTTCTTCACACTCATCCAACCACAAAAATGGAGCAATCTTTTGAGTAAGCCTGGTCAATAGAGCTGCTATAGAGGAAAAGCCTTGAACAAATTGTAATAACTAACTAGGCTCACAAAACTATGAATCTCAGTGGCCGAATTAGGCCTAGTCCAACCCTAAAATGGCTCAAACTTCACTGGATCAACTCGAATAACCTCTCTAGATACAATATGACCTAAAAACGCCATCAAACTCAGCCAGAACTCACACTTGGAAAACTTGGCATACAACCTCTCCTCTCTAAACCGCTGAAGTACAATCCTCAAGTGTTGCTCATGATCCACTTTGGTCTTGGAGTAGACCAATATATCATCAATGAAGATAATAACAAAGGAATCGAAATATGATCAAAACACACCATTCATCAACTCTATAAATGTTGTCGGGGCATTAGTCAACCTAAAAGACATCACAAGGAACGCATAGTGCCCATACCTCATCTGGAAAGTTATCTTAAGGATGTCAGAAGCCCTGATCCTTAGCTGATGATATTCATATTTCAAATCAATGTTGGAAAACATAGTTGCACAATGAAGTTGGTCAAATAGATCATCAATTCTAGAGGGGGAGGGGGATATTTGTTCTAAACTGTCACTTTGTTCAACTATCTACAATCAATACACATCCTCATAGAACCGTCTTTCTTCTTCGCGAACCAGACAGGAGAAACCCAAGAGGATACCACTAGGACGGATGAACCCTTTACTCAAGAGATCTTGGAGCTGCTCCTTTAGCTCCTTCAACTCAGTGAGAGCCATATAGTAGAGAGGAATAAAAATGGGCTTGGTGAGCAGTTCAAGAACAATGGCAAAGTCAATATCTCTATCAGGAGGGACTGCAGAAAGTTCGGAAGGGAACACATCGACAAACTCCCGAATAATAGAAATGGACTCCATCGATGGTGGCTCAACACCAATATCACAGATAAAAGCCAAATATGCAAGACAACCCCGATCTACTAACTTCCATGCCCAAATATATGACATGACTTTGTTGGGATAGGATCTACTCGAACCTTGCCATACAATACCTGATTTACTCAGAATAGCCAAAGTCATAGTCTTAGCATAGTAATCAAGAATAGCTCGATGAGGAGAAAGTCAATCCATCCCCAGTATAACATTAAAATCAACCATATCAAGAATAATCATATCAACCCAAGTCTCATAGTCTATAAGGTCACAAGACAGTATCGGTCCACCCGATCCACTACTAAGAGCTCACCTATCGGGATTAAAAAATGCATAGGTACAAACATAATATCATAAGGCAAATCAAACCCCAAGGAGAAATATGTAGACATATAAGAATAAGTGGAGCCAAGATTAAATAACACAGATGCAGGGCGATGGCAAACCAAAAAATACATGTGATCACAGCATTAGAGGCCTTAGCCTCAGGTCTACCTGGGAGAACATAGCAATGGCCTTCCATCTTCCACTAGTAAAAGTTTCCCCTTTACTAATAAAATGTGTGAAAGTATCACCTGCTCCTCTATCTCCGATACAGCCACCTCTATCAAACTAACCTCTATCTCGACCCCTAGTCTGTAGAGCTGAACCTCTAGTTAATGGTGTCAGATTTCTGACTGGTGCTGCAGAGTAAAAATGGTGGGGCCCAGAATGAGTCTTCATAGGGCATTGTTAAATCATATGATCAGGAGATCCACACCTAAAACAAGATCTAAGGGTGGACAACTACTGAGATAGAGCAGGAGGAATACTATAGCCACCTCAGCTTGTAGGCCTCTATTAGGGCCCGAATGAACTCTGACTTGAGCTATAAAAATCACGAGGACCTCATCCTCCCTCGAAAGTTGACAAGGCTGCATGAACCCCGTGGTGCTGAAATTAACCACCTCCTATACCTCTGCCTCCTGATGAGGCATTTGAGAACTGTCCCGATGTACGAACCCTTTTGGGGTTCCCAAACTCCTCTCACTGCATGAGCTCCGCCTCCTTAGCGGTACTAACAACTGACTGAAAAGATACTCTATCTCTAGACACCCAAAATATCAACTGTCTGATAAAATAAGTAAACTCTCTCATAAATCGGTGAACTATCTCTACCTTAATGGGGAGTATAATGATAACATGCGCAGCTAGCTAATAGAAATGAATCTCATACTCAAAAATTATCGTAGTGCTTTGTCTCAAATTCTCAAACCTCAGATGACTCTTTTCATGTACTCTCCAAGGAACAAATCAATAATAGAAAGCACTAGAAAATGTCTCTCAAGTCATCTGAGGAGACCCAACTGAAAGGGATCCTTAATAAGTCCTCCACCACTCCTTGGCTAGCCCACAGAGCTGGAGGGTAACATATTGCATGCCATAAGTCTCTGCTAACCCCACGACATCAAGTAGTTCCCTTTAAGCAGTCAAAAACTCGTATGCATCCTTCGTCTTCCCATTCTGAAATTGAGGTGGATCCATCTTTCTAAACCTCTCGTATCTACGTTGCTCATCATTAGTAAAGGAAGTTGCTGGAGGGATCTCAATAATAGGTGTTGTGTGTGGATGTCCCACCTGTATCTATGTCTCAGGGGTCGGCTACTAATCAGGCGACTGAACCCTAGCTCGTGTCTGGGACCTGGCCCAAAGTCTCTAACATACCCAGAACTCTCAGGAGTGTATCTTATAGTAGTGGTGTTGCAGCAAACTCAGCAGGAACCTGCTTCTCTCTTGGCTCTATCATTGGCTCAGGAGAGATGCCTCTCTCATAATCTCTAGCTGGTGTTGCTCCTTGGACTCAGCCTCTACCTCGACCTCTGGCTCAGCCTCTATCCCTAGCTGAGGTCTTAATAGCAATCTCGAGGGTTGCTTCCCCTTGTTTAGTAGCTAATCTAGTTCTAGTCCCGCCATCTGCCAAAAGGACACATGATCACTCAATATTTAAATAAAACCCATGCGTAAATTGATGAGAAAGAAACAAAAGAGAATTTTCTAACAGTCTTCATATCCTCTCAAGGATTAGTAACAAACTTCTTCACACTGATCCTCAAGACTCTATTAGACTGGACTTGTATTCATGTGAGACCTATGAACCTAGGGCTCTAATACCAAATTATCATGATGTGAAAACCAGGTATAATGGCACTTATCTACCTACCAAGGCAAGTCAACAAAAACTTAAATAATCAACATAATAATAAAGACAGAAGATAAACAGTCTAATAAGATAGATAAGCAAAAGAAATCAAAAGCTACAACATCCTAGAACTGGTGTCATGTGTACAAGCCACTAAATATAGAATACTCAATAAAATACAAGTCTCAAGTTCTTGTTCTCAAATAGAATGAAACATAAAATAGAATCCTCGAAGGCTTGCTAAAAATATAAGCAACTATCTCATGAATGATCCGGAATCTCGATCCTGAAATGAAGAATATTTAGCAAGAAGGATCGACCTCACAACCTACAAAAATATAGTAAGGGGTGAGCACCAAATAAGAAGGTATTCAACAAATAGAACTAACCTAAGGTAAAGTAATGAAGAACACTAGTACTCCTTAACACCCAATCACATACCGCCGAGCTACAAACCAACACTCAGGAAAGTCCCAATATAATATAATATATACAAATCATAGAATATAAATGTAAATTCATCTCATAGCATCATATATCAGAATATCCAACTAATACACAAGCCAAATGGACAACACAATATAATATATACAAATCACAGAATATAAATGAAATTCATCTTATAGCATCATATCTCAGAATATCCAACTGATACACAATTCAAATGATACAATAGAAGTCCAATCTCATAATAATACATATAATAATATCAAAGAAAAAAGGACATGAAATGGAGTGAATGCCATGAGATGTACATAATGCGATGCCATGTCAAATAATTATGATACATGTTTGTCATATGATAGACATCCGCTATTAAACTCAGACCAAAACCCATGGGGGGCGACGCAAGGACCATGTATCCATGAACATTATCGGCAATGACCTAGGTCAATGCTCACCCGATCGAAAATGATCTCGACCACAAAATAATCAACCGATATATTACCTCGGCTCGCTGGCAGAAACCTCGGCTAAAGGTTGATCGATAGAGACCTTAGCCACCAATTCACATGTTGCCTTACTCATCTCTTGGCCATAGCCATCATAAGTACCAATGTACAAATAATAGTAAATGCAATGTGCATGATCTCAATTTCATCACAATATCATTATCATAATAATTTCAATATCGTCACAGTCTCAATATCATCAAGGTCTCAATATCAATCAATTCACAGTATAAGTGCCACCTCGATATCAATATTAAATAATTCATAAGATCACATGTATTACGAATTCACCATTAACTCACAAGTCAAGATATCACCATATGAACAATTACTCAATCAAAAATCTCATGATCAAAGCCTATGGGGATACAATTCTACCCTACAGTACTCAATTCTATATGCATAGGAGCATACAAGTTAGAAGTCCACTTGCCTTAGAAAAAGTCTCGAATCAAATCAAATACAAAGCTTTCCTCTTTCTACGATACTCCAAATCACTAAAATATATTCAAATATAGCATCACTTTAGTATTAGGAATCATCAATTTAGTATTAGGAATCATCAATTTAAAAAGAGGTGAAAATCATCAATTTAGTATTAGGAATCAAAGTCCGAAAAATTTCCCAATTTCATAATTAAAACCCCAAAAATTATGAGTTAAAATGCAATTTAATCAATGGAAGTTGAAGAAATAGATTAGAAAATTGTTACCCAAGAGATATGCCTTGAAAAACCTTGAAGATCCTCTCCAAAACGAAGCTTGAAAGTTTGAAAAATGATCAAAATGCATCATTTAAAGTGACTCACCATTTAAGGGAAAATTAATGCTTCGTGAAGCGAAGAATTATCCGCGAACATGGCAAATTATTCGCGAACGCAGAGGCCAACAATTACCTAACACTCTTTGAACACAGATCAAAAAAAGGCCCTACTCCGCGAACATGGGCCCACCTCTGCGAACATGGAGGTCAAGACTTAGAACACTATGTGAATGCGGTGTACTAGATAGGCTGCACCAGAAACCAATAACACAACATAGGAAAAATCATGGAAAAGACCCTCAAAATTCATTTGAAACCCCTTGAACATAAACTAAATATGGAATCTTACCAAAAATGATGTTCCGGACTCAATGAAGCCGTTATAATTTGAATTTGAGACCTCCTTGACTTGGAACCTGAGAAAGATCTTTAAACTTGTTTAGGACAAATACTCAAAATAGCCTCGGGAACACTAAAAGTTACAATAAGACTATTTTTAGCATTAGTTTTACCATCTAGAACCATTAAAATTGTCGAAATTTCGATTTGAGCTTTCAAACTGCAAATATTGACCAAAGTCAAACAATGATCCAAAATGAACTAAAATTGCAACTTTGGATCCAAAATCTTTGTTTTAACCCCAAAATTCAGTTATTAAGTTCTTCCTAGACCCAATTTCACATTCTGGAGCTGATGGAATTGACGCAATTGGATTTCGACACTCAACACTCAAGATGATCACAAAACTCAAAATTTCCAACTTTAAGCCTTTTAAAACTCTTTGTTTAGCAAAATTCGACCTTTAGACTCAACCAAAAATGACCCAAGACAACTTTTGGAAAGAGAACAATAACAATTTTGTTGAAAATACCAAAAAAGACCTTTGAGGTCATTACAATGAATTGTCTTGATTACATATTCTGAAAATTGTGCTCTTAACTCAATTATCTTGTGCAAACAATTTTACGAATGTCAAATTTTAGGTTGATAATAAATGCACATGTAATTGTCTTATTGATGCATCTGGTGCACATATCAAATGATCGTAATTGGGCCTATATTCACCAAATATACTTTCAGAATTCTGGAGATTCAGTCCCAACATTAATTGATCCAATCAACTTATCATGAGAATAAGCAATCTTGAAGAATTTTTTATCTCTTCGATATATGTCTAATGAATAAACTTCAAGTTTAACATGACATGTGCTTTTTGCTTTAGTAAATTTCTTATTTACTATTATATGAGCAGATTTCATATTTATTACTCAAGGAGCAATTTTTCTATTTATTTCTTCTCAATTACTCTGTCTCTTGTCTGGAGATGAGTTATGATCCTATCACAATAAAGTGTACATTTATATTGAGAAGTTTTATTAAATAGTATCACATTTGCTTCAGAGAATAGCTCTATATCTATAACATTTATCAAAAAGTTCTCATTCTTTAAGAATAGAACACAATCATCTTAGCATATCAATTTATGATAGCTTAGTACCCCATTCCATGTTCACATGCATTATTCAATCAATTATCTTCTTTCAGACATTATGCACTGCTATCATATTCACTTTAGAGAATGAAGCATTTTTAATGGGGCCGAGTTAAACTCAATATCTTATTATCATGGTGCATCGGAATTTTAACTCGATGTCTTACCCTTTTTGGTGCGATAGAACCTGGATCTATCATCTTACTATCAATCAACAATATAATAATCAAGCTTCCTAAAAATGATTTGAGATTTTCCACAATTTTATTAGAAACTTTGAATGCTACATAACTATAAATATGTATTTATGAGTTTCAATCTATAATCACACTATCATTTACTTATCGTCATAACAATAGTGGTTAGTATTAATTTTGATATGATTATTCATTATAATAAATATGCATACTAGATTATATGTAGTTTCAACAAGCAAATAAATTTAGAGGATTATATAATAAATCAAAATCAAATTAAGTTTCATTCAATAATGAACTATAATAATATGAATAAATAAATTAATACTAGTTAAAAATGAGTACTCATACAGATAATTATGCGTATATGGTTTATTCAATTCAAATTTATAGACAATAATCATTAAATGTTTGGAAGGGAAACTCTGAATCTTTAGATATCTATAAAAATCTTCTCCAAACTCGTCCAGGGGGCTACTTGGCCCTTGTGAAAGATTAGTTGGATCGAGCGTCCACCTTGGGCAAACGAGACACTTTTATCAAGATGAATGGTATGTGCCTATAAACATATTATTTGTGCCAATAATTTTGCAAATATCAAGTTGCAAGATGACAATAGTCAAACATGAGACTATCTAGATGGAGTATTTATTAAGACCATGCAATATCTTAATGACCCACTAATTGGGTGAATAGGTCCACAAATATCTCTATGTATACATTTCAAGAATGTAGGGGACTCAATATCAACTTTCATTAATAATGGTCTCATAGTACTAGAAAAATTCACCATTTAAAAGAATCTTTATGTTTTCTAATGGATGTCCACTTGAATTTTTTATAATTCATCTCATCATTATAGAACCATGATGTCCCAGACAAGCATGTCCAAGTACAAAAGAATTGAAATTAGTAACCTTCTGATTTTACCATAGAATGTCCTTCAACTACACCAATTTTTATTTAGTACAAACACGTCTGTCCATAGACATTTTTTGTGATACCAAAATATTCAAGATTCTGAATATAGCAGAATTGTAGTCATGAATAGACTTATAATCTTTTAGCCCTAGATGGATCCAATCATATCGTGCTTTTGGATATATGACCATCTTCATGTGGCCATATCTCTTTTAGGCTTTCCAAAAAATAAGTAATTTTTTTTAACCGTGAGATATTCATATTTTTAAAATTTCATCAAAATGATGACACAAGAATATCATAACTTTAACATAGTTTTATTTTGATTATTTTCATTCTTAATGGTGTCTCCAAGACCCACAACATATCCACACCCATGAAGGGTAGCTCTTGCCCAAACTATGAAGAGCAACAAACTCAAGTTTCATAAAACTAATCATATTAAAAAAGAATGAAAATCATATAATATCTTAACCTTCAAACTTAACTTCCACTCTTTAAGACGGTAAAACCTTGTTCTGATAATGTGTTATCAAAGTATAAAGAAAATAAGAAGAAGAAAGTAGGGAGAAAAGAGAAAATTTCTTATTTCTCTTGAAAAATATTTAGATGTATATTAGAATGAAAGAAACCATTTTATTTATAGAAAAAAACCTAACTTAATCTCCAAGTAGGATTACTGACTTTTAAATGAATCTACATAATAAACATTCATTATAACTCAAATATATTTATAATAAATATGCATTATTAACATGAATAAATAATGAATAAAAAGAGTAATAGTTGATTTTTTTGTACAAAATATAGTTGAAGAAGAGTAGTAAAGTAACGTAAGAAGTTCGACGAGGGAGAGACACAATTAATGCAGCCCACTCTGCAGCTAAAGTCAAAAAATTGTACACGTTTCATTTAAACAAAAAGGTGAAGACTGAAGGAAGAAAAATTTCTAATATTACCCTTTCTCCATGTGAAGATTATTAATTAGTTTGATAATACAGAAGACCCACACTTATATATAGTAAGTGTACAGTAGAAGATATATAGAAAATAACGTTAATTATTGTATATCTTGATAATTGTGTATTAAATTTTTTTAAATCTGAATTGAATAAATTAGATAAGCAAATTAGTCATGACAACTATTTACTGAAGTTTTTATCCAAATTGGACTAGTTAGATAAGCAGTTAGTCTTGTTGGGCCCCTACAGTGCACATGCTTTTCCTGCAAGTGTATGACTGGGATTCTTCCTCTAGAAATCATAAAAGCAATAGCATCTTCCTGAAGTCTCTACTACCATGTGGTATGTTTGACTTTTCGTATAATTCCTTCGCTAGAATTTATGTAATAACAAAGTACGTATAGGTATGATTTTCTTTTTGAAAATAATTTTTTTTTTAAAACTTGTTATTATAAATGTTATTTTATTATTTGTGACTATAATAATTATTGTTGTTGCCTGTTCTCTTCTTAATTGCTTAAAATGATTTTCTTTATTGTTAAATTTATTTTACATGCTTTTTTTTTTTAATATTTTATTTAAGTGGAGAATCTTTCTATCCTCACAAGTTAAAGATAAAATTTAAGTTCACAATTCTCATTAAATTTCTCTAATAAAATTATATCAGGTATATTTTATTATTGTTATATAAAACTATAAAAATTGTAATCTTATTTTATAACTAGTAGCGAAGGCCTTTGCTAATACGAATCTAATATAAATTATTTTTTAGTCTCAATTTATGAAATATTTATAGATTTTTCTATATATTTTAGAAAATATTGTAAAATTATAATTGAAGCAGCTAAAGAAATATTATGAAGTCGTTGAAGCAGACACGTCAATACATAGCTGCTTTGAAAAGATTAAATTAAAAAATTCAAAAATTATTTTTTATTGGGTCACCAAAAGCCGCAATATAAATTATTTTTTAGTCTCAATTTATGTGACATCGATAGATTTTTCCTATAAATTTTAGAAGATATTATAAAATTATGATTGAAACATCTAAAGAAATATTATAAAGTCGTTGAAGCAGATATGTCAAGACACAACTACTCTGAAAATATTAAATTAAAAACTCACAAATTATTTTTTGTTGGCTCACAGGAAGCTGGTCAAGCAAGCAACTAATATAAATTATTTTTTAATCTCGATTTATGTGACATCGATAAATTTTTTATCTAGATTTTTAAAATTATTATAAAATTATAATTGAAGCAACTAAAGAAATATTATGAAGTAATTGGGGTAGACACGTCAATACGTAGCTATTTTAAAAAAATTAAATTAAAAAACTTACGAAATATTTTTTATTGACCCCATATAATAAAAGCGAAGAAGCAGATAGGTAACTGTGACCGGAAGCAGTAGCCTTGATTTCTATATAAGTAGTAAAGTAATAATAATATTTGTCATTTTATATAATAATAAAAAATGAAAAATTATTTAAATTTGGACTTGACTAAACAAAACCACTTGACACGTATATTTATCCGATTAAAATTAGAAAAAAAGAATATATATAAAGGAGTAGGACGTTGTTGCTGGTGCTCATGTGTGCATTTGTTATTTGTTTACGTTGTCGAGTCATAAGAATATATTTTCTCCCTCCCTTCTTATTAGTTGTTAAATGCGGACAAACGTACACCTTCCAATGGTTCTAGAATTCTCGGAACGTATTCAAAAGGCCTCAATAATGCATGTTCTTTGTACAAACTCTTATCTCTCCTTCTCCACATGCATTTTAGTAATAATATTTGTATCCTTGTGAATATCACCTTAATTTGATTTGGAGATAGCCATGACAACCAAGGATGAAGAATTATCAGAACACTTATTGGAGGATGACCCAGATGATGTCGAAGCTAACAGTGTCAATATGAGTGATGAAGAAGAAGAAGAAGAGGGTTCTGCTCCATTTGCTTCTCAGCAATGGCCCCAAAGTTTCAGGTTTCACTTTTCTTTCAATTTCCATAACTTGTCAATTTTATTGTTTCTGTTGGATACTAAATCTGGTTTCTCATAGTTTACTTATGCGCTTCATTTGTTTTACCTGAAAATTGATTTGAAAAGGAAAAAAAAGGATGTGATGTAGATCCAATCCTCTCGTCTGCCTTCGGCTGTGGGCTTTACTCCTCAAATGCATCTTTAGTTGTGTGAAAAATAGCACATCAGCCTAAGGTTAAGCTCGTTACTTTGCACAGTGGAGTGGTGGATTTATTTACATAAGAGAGAAATCAGGAAATTGGAGGATTGAGGATTAGGCCTTGTAATGTCCCCATACTCATCTACCTCCATCATTTTTCCACACAAAAAGATTGTTCTAATTTTTTGAGGAGTTACCTTGTATTGGTATGACGGCATAGGATTTAAATGATGTAGGATAAAGATGATTAGAATTACAGATTAAAGCTCAGATGTTATTGTCTCGATATCATTTTAAGGAGGCCAAGTTTGTGAGTGTGCAATTAAAGGTGTGGCTGGAGGGATAGCTAATAGCCATTCAGAAGTTGAAAGTCAAGTTAATGAGTCATGAAGAGAACAATGGGTTTGAGGGGACTTTATCATTTCAGCAAAAAAGAGGGGAAAATGGATGTCTTTGGATTCGAGGGATTATTGACAGGTCTTTGAAGTTGGGAGCTGATCGACTATCCTGAAGAAAAAGACAGTCACTTTTCTTCTGGTGTTAAATGATTGACTTTACAACTCCGCTATGAAAATTATTTATCTTGATGTAAGATATCATCTCATATTAGGAGGATGGAAGAGAAAACGTTTCTTATGCTGCTCCTATTTATGATGACAGAGAGACGATTGACTCATATACGATTGCCGCATCACCTAATTTCGGACTCCTACGACACGGATCCAGTATTATATCTGAATTCGGTAGTAGAATATTCTTGGACTCAGATGTGAAGACACATTTGCTCGCTGAAAAGGAAAAAATTCAGGAGCAAACTGCCGCGGAGGGAAGCTCAGTAACAAAAGCATCTTGGTTAGAGAAGGCTTCTTCTTTGCATGAGCAACTGACTGGGGAATTTCCAATTTCCTATGGATGCAGCTTAACTCAGACTGTATTCAATGGTAAGGAAAACCTCAATGCTGATCAGAGTCTTTTCTTCTGTTGTATCAGTAGTTCGGTATCTTTAACTATATAAAAAGTGCAGGATGAATCAACTTTCAAATATACTTACAAGTCAGATCTTAGCATTTGGAAATCAGAAGTGCTGAATCTGCTAATAAGTGATTTGTCCTTCATGTTTGTTGTTTCCCTTGGATCGCTGCTCCAATGTACACCGTGTTATGGAAATGACAATTGTGGATTGTGTGTATCCAAGTCAATAACCTTATCATTTAAATGAAACTACTGCAATCTCTCTGCATGAAGATGCTGTTAGATCTGATTAGTTTGATCTTTTTTCCCGAGAAGGAAAAGAATACTTGATAATAGTATTTAAGATCTTTTTGTTCAAATTTGTTTCATCCTACTTCTCTTTTTCTCTGGCTTAGGTGTGAATGTCATGGCTGGAGTTGGACTGCTTTCTACTCCTTATACAGTGAAAGAAGCTGGCTGGGCTAGTTTGTTAGTGTTGGTGATTTTTGCAGTCATATGTTGGTACACAGCTGCTCTTATGAGACTTTGCTTCGAGAGCAGGGAAGGAATATTAACCTATCCCGATATTGGAGAAGCTGCATTTGGAAAATTTGGACGCATTATTATATCTGTAAGTTAGTTTAGTCAGCAGCTCAGTGGTCCTATGTGTAATCAGTTCCAAGTTTCAGCTGTGGGGATCTTGTGGATCAGTAATTTTAAGATCTAACAGTAATAGACCCTCCCCATTTATCCTAGTAATGTCAAACCCCTGTTATCTCTTGCTACTGGGACTGGATTTACTTTATTGCTTATTTGGCTTAGTTGACAACTCTTTCTTTGATAATTAACCACAAATCAGTTGAACAGCAATTAACTATTATGTGTGTTTATGATTTGTTAATCCACGATTTCTCTCATCTATTTTCCACCCAATCCTCCTTCTAAACTACCAAAGGGCGCCTTTTCCATTTACGAAATTAGTTGTGTTGCCTCTTTGCTTTATTCCAACTAATCCTCATATTAAGAAAGTCAATTTCATCAACTACATTGGGTTTGCCTTTCATCTACTTGGAGATAAGAGATCAAAAAGAATCTCTTGTGTATCAAGCCAGTTGTTTGATACCAAAAAAGCCTGTAAATAACAGCAATGTCCACTTATTATCCCTACCCTTCTGGCTATGTGAATTTCATTTATCTTATCATTGCCTGGGAGAAAATTGCATGCTTCCATCTGTTTAGATGAAAAGGTTACTACTTGTTAGATTGAATTCAGTTCATGGAGTGGGAACAATGTTAATTTTAACCAGTAAATGTAGCTTTCTGAATCATATAGTTGTTCAGATTAGTTGGGACATTTGTGATTTTCTGGGGAGTTACTATTTCATGGGGTGTTTACTGACCCTCTCTTTGGCCTAAATATAAAGTTACTGGCTTAAATTATAGGACAGTTGATTTATGTTTACATGGATAAAGAGAAAATTGGTTGCTCATTGGAAAACATTCGTCTTTCCTGATAATTTTCTGATGCTGTTCTGCTATTTCTTTGCAGATTATCTTGTACATGGAGCTATACGTAAGTTAATATTGGTCTTAGACTAGTTTTATTATTCTTGTAGACACCTTAACATCAGTCCTCTAATATTTGCTCAACTGATGCAGTCATATTGTGTAGAATTTATAATTCTGGAAGGAGATAACCTTACTAGTCTTTTTCCCGGATATTCACTAAACTGGGAGGGCCTTAAACTTGATTCAAATCACTTCTTTGGGATTCTGGCTGCCCTAATTATTCTGCCAACTGTTTGGTTGAGGGACCTTCGCTTAATATCATACCTCTCAGGTGCTCCATTGAACAACATAAAGCGCTCCCATTGCTTCAAACACCAGTACTCTTGGCATAGATGGTTTTCAATCAACATCTGAGAATCTTCTTGACATTTTTGCAGCCTGCGGAGTCCTCGCAACCATAATAATTGTTGTGTGTGTGTTTTTCCTTGGTACGGTGGATGGAGTTGGATTTCACAATCCTGGTCAGGTTGTGACCTGGAGTGGTATTCCTTTTTCTATAGGAGTGTATGGCTTTTGTTACTCTGGGCACTCAGTTTTCCCAAACATCTACCAATCTATGGCTGACAAGTCAAAATTCAATGTGGCACTGATAATATGGTATGATTTTCTACTTATTGAACTGTATTATCCATTCTCATCTATGGTCTTTTAAGGACCTGCACTTTTCTTTTTATGCAGCTTTATTCTGTGTATTCTAATATATGGAGGTGTTGCAATAATGGGGTATCTCATGTTTGGTCAAAGCACATTATCTCAGATAACTTTGAATATGCCGGACAATTCAATTGCTTCAAAAGTTGCAGTATGGACCACTGTATGTATGCTCTCTATTACCCCTCTCCCTCCAAAAAATTTTAAAAAATATACTGAATCTTATTTTCCTATCATCCATTTTTATGTATATTTTTCTCTACAATGCAGGTTATCAACCCATTCACAAAGTATGCTCTTTCACTGTCAATTGTTGACTTTTCTTTTTTCCTGGAACATTAGTTAAAACTTTAGATTGCTTAAGTCGACTTTATAGATAATTATGCATATCTTGTGGTTTTACTTAAAGTTCACACTTGCCCAGATATGCATTGCTGATGAATCCCTTGGGACGAAGCATAGAGGAACTGCTGCCCGAGAGAATCTCTAGTAGTTTCTGGTGTTTTATTCTCCTAAGGACCGTGCTTGTATTTTCTACAGTATGTGTAGCGTTTCTTCTTCCTTTTTTTGGTAAGTAACATGATCTTTCAGTTATGATCTTTAACTTACTATTTTTAACATCAGTTAGTTGACCTAAGGCTATTCGCAAGTAGCTGTTCCCAAAGACAACGCCTCTTCAGATAAAATTGTCATTTTTTATCAGAGTTTAAATAGATTATATACATTACCAGGGGCAGACCTAGGCTATGGTGAGGGGGTTCATCCGAACCCGAACCCCCTCGGCGAAAAAATACACTATATATAAAAGGTAAATTTTCTTATATATATTAAATTTGAACCTCCTAAATAATAAGCAAAGTCTAGCATAGTGGTAGATTTTCATTTAATTGAACTCTCATGCTCAGAGTTCGAATCCCACTTAAAATATTATTTTTTTAGCTTTTCTTTGTTCCGCCACTGTACATTACTCACCTGCTTTTCAATTTGTTAAGTATCACGTATTACACAACATCTCGTAGCATTGCTCCATTTCATCTATCCTAATGTAATCCTATGTTGCATTTTCATCTATTATCAGTGCTCTTAGAAGACTGATAATGTAGTAAGGCTGGTACCATCCCGTCTATTCTCATTTTACCTCCAAAATAGGGAAACAGGGAAAAAATATGGAAATCTCAGTCAATAGACTAAATCCAAGTCAACTTTTAGTGATATATTGTGTTTCTAACATCAAAATCGAACAAATTCACTAAGTCACTCTTGGGCCAATTGCTTTTCTGCTTGCAAATACTACTGCTGCCACTTGCTTTGGTTTGTGTGACAATTCTGGGATAATATTCAAGAAAGTTCATAGATATTTATATGAAACATATTAGAGATTTATGACTAAGATTAGCTGTATGAAGTATTCAGATC